>OMKP01082898.1:7121-33328 GCA_900302375.1 Bathygadus melanobranchus | reverse complement strand
GATATATTATACATATAATATATATATATATACATATAATGTGTTGTTACAAGAAAGGATAGATATGCGCTGACTTCCCTGAATAGATATAAACTGGACAGTATGTATAGTATATATTTCTAATAGATATAAACTGGACAGTATATATAGTATATATTTATAATAGATACCGTATAAACTGGACAGTATATATAGTATATATTTATTATAGATTTAAACTGGATAGTATATATAGTATATATTTATAATAGATACCGTATAAACTGGACAGTATATATAGTATATATTTCTAATAGATATAAACTGGACAGTATATATAGTATATATTTCTAATAGATATAAACTGGACAGTATATATAGTATATATTTATAATAGATACCGTATAAACTGGACAGTATATATTTATAATAGATATAAACTGGACAGTATATATAGTATATATTTATAATAGATATAAGCTGGACAGTATTCACTGAAATATGAATGACGTCATGTCACTGATTCAATCAGCCAGTCCAGAGCAAAACTCTCGTTTGCTCATTGTTTTTCCATTCAAACTTTGGTGGATACTTGATACTTGATTCTTGCAAGTTAAACATTGTTTGACAAAATCTATTAAAACACAATTATAAAAACAATTCCAGTTGGAAAAGCAACTGTTTCCCTTCATTAAAATCATTCTTCTCATTCAGAAATTCGTGGTACGCAAGTTGGTCGACATTTCCCCCCCCAAAATATGAGAACAATAGGCTTTGCTGCCGCCAAAAACAATGCTTTCACTATTCATTCCAAACAAGCGTAGGAATGTAGGAAAATGTACTTCGTAAATCCAAAACCTCAAACCCTACGGTATGTATTCTGAATTAGTCCTGTAAACATTTCTAAACCAATTAGTCCCACAGACGAACAAGTCTCACCCTCACTGTCAGGGAACACCCCCCCACCACCACCACCACCTCCCGCGCTCACCCAGTGAGATGCTGCCCAGCATTCCTAGGGGCCCTCTTACTCTCAGATAATTGCTGTTGCATTGTGGGAGAAGGGAGAGAGTACCCGAGATGAATAAACAAAAGCAAATTACAGGATGCAAATTAGCGCTCGAGTGAAAGTACTTAATCTATGGTTTCAATAGGTTGGTGGAATAGCAGTTGGATCAAATCCAAGCTCCGTGGCACGTACAGACACACACACACACACGTGCACACATGCATGCACACACACACACACACACGAGCGCACCCTACGCACGCACGCACACACACACACACAGTAATTACACTTTGGAAAATAGTTTTATCCATAGATCAGTCAAATGGAAAAAAACTGTCCTTGTGAATGACTCACTTAGCTACAAGCGGAAAACATTGACACGCCATGGAAACGCTATGTAACGCTTCATTGACTGGCAGTTTACACCATACGTTCACATCACTGTTGCCATATTAAAACCTCTGTCACTTGTTGGATTATGTTAGAAAAATTATGGTTGCCACATGTTTCAAAGGTGAACTTTTGACGTGTTAGGATGAATAATGGATTAAATAAATACATTCAAATAGTATGGCTTTAAGTTTCATCAAGTTTTGGCCTGGTGGTGACAAACCACTTATGTTTTGGATTTCTTTACTAAATCATGCGTGTAAATCACAGTGTAAAGTTATATTTACCATAACCTATAGAACTATCTGCCTCCCCTACCATCTCAACACATCATAAAGACCAAGTATACTTCAACCCATAGCTGGGTCTTACCTGGGCCCAAAGACAGTGGCAAGACATAACTTCCCATCGACACTCAAAGGTAATTCCAAATGTCCACCGAGCGTCATCAGTTATCAGTCATAGAGCAAAATGAAGGGGATGAACCGCCGTCCGACAGGACCTGAAGCCATTACTGTGTGGCTCTGTCAACCATACATCTTCCCACGCTGGAAGAGTGACACGCGCATGGTGTATGGGGGGAAGCAGGTGTGACTTTAGACCTTGCTGTGACTGGAGACAATGACAGGTTTATTTTTCCTTTAAGAAGATTACCACAGGTGGATTGGGCTAATACCAGCAAGGACCAGACAATTATGTGTTAGTAGAGAGCAACACAATCTCAAAGGTGCATGTAAGTGTTGGTTAGCCTACAGACAGCTTGAATATAATCTAGGAGCTAATTTCTGGAGTATAAGAGAGTGTAAAGACATTTATTTTTGTTGCAACCTTAACATTGTTCAGGCTTATCAACCTTAAGAAACTGCACAGTTTGTGGAGAAAAATACACATATTTATAAAGATCATTTAACCTATTTGTACCTTATGCTAGTTACTTTAATAGGTTTAATTGCTAATCGAAAATACTAATATGCTAAATAAAATCCTGGAAGCTTTTAGCTGGTGCCAAACACCCAAAGCCTATCCTGTCCCACATGAAGACGGATTGATTATAAGCCAACAGAGATCTAATAGTTGTAAAAGTAAAAGAACATGTTTTGTTGGATGTTTTTTTTGTTGGATGACATTTTATTTTGGCAATCGACAACAATAAAAATGATGACAAACAACCAAGCTGAAGTTGACAACAACAATAATAACAATAATTTGATTACCATGCTCACAAAGACAACTTACGTTAACAAATGTAATTTGTGAAAGGATTACATTTACATTTAGAGCATTTGGCAGACGCTTTTATCCAAAGCGACTTACAAAAAAGTAACACATTTGTCGAAAGAGGGAGACAACAATATATCGCTGAAGGTAGAGTGCAATTAGAACAGAACAAGTTACAAGCATTCCTGGTTGCCAGGTCAATAGAACAAGTTTACAAGCTTACAGTTGCTAGGTTGGCTCCTTACTGTACAACAGCAGGTAGCCAGGACAAGATGCTACACAAGCTAAGTTATATTTCAAGTGCCGGGACATACCAGCGTACAAGATCCTACAAAGAGCAAGACATACAAACGTGGAAGTGCTAAGGATCCAGGAGGGGTGGGATTCAAGTATTGATTACCTTATACCTTACCTTATATATTATGTATTCTGATTATGATTATTCATTTGATTTTTTCAAAAGGTTTTATATGTTTTATAGGTTACATGCTATTGTACATCTTAATCAACAATGGCTTTGTTTGGATCGTAAACGTATATTATTACATTCTTTTATTTTGTTCAGTTGGCTGTGTGAGCATCCGGTGTCACATAATTCTCCTTCCGACGTCTCTTCCTTTTTCCAAGTAACGGAGCTAACATGGCAGCTGAAGGCGACGTTGATTTGGATCTAGAGGCTGAAGAAAATTGCACTGGGAAACCAGTGGAAAAGCCTCGTAAACATGACAGCGGCGCCGCAGATTTAGAGAGGGTTACTGACTATGCAGAGGAGAAGGAAATCTCCAGCTCGGATCTGGAAACGGTGAGGGTGACTAACGTTAGCTAGCAAGCATGTGGTCGTTGCCGGTTTAACCCCAGCAAGTGTTCTTTGCGGGTCTTAATATCGCCTGACACATTTTAACGTGTTAAACAATATGTAGTGTGGTCTTGCTATGTGGACGACATGTGTACACTGAGCTCTTGACAGCTGCTTGTCAAACATTGCTTTGAATGTGTAACTCTCACGCTTTTAGGCCATGTCCGTGATCGGTGACAGAAGATCGCGAGAACAGAAAGCCAAACAGGAAAGGTGGGTTGACGTTACTTGGTTTTGGAGCAGATGCTGAAGTTTGAGTTTGAAAAATACATCTAAGTTAATATACATCTAACCCTAACCCTAATTTGGCATGGTGTATCTTTGTCAGACATTTGTGGATTTATAACAACATATAGCCAAGGCAACTCATTGGGGTTGTTGTGTGTCATGTAAACACAGGCATTGCTGATAGTAACATGTGAGTTAAGTGTTATATGCAAACGTTCATGTTTATATGAAATGATCTCTGAATAATAAATACACACATTCCATCCAGACAGTAACGTATTGGGATTGTTTTGTTATTTGTTGTTTTGGTATTGGTATGTTCTAGTCTAGATTATACTGGGGCTGAACGATATGTTAAAATCATGAGATATTGTGATATGATTCATTATTAGTGTGAATTATCGCTTTTGCATCACAATTTTCATTTTCACTGAAAAAATATGTTAAAATCATGATGTGACCTTTGTTGGAGTCTGTACCAAAAAACGTGTCTTCTTACATCTAGAGATAACTAAATTGTAGGCAGGGCATCTCTGCAGCACTACAGTACTTCATCTATAATGGTGTTATACATTTACATTTACTCATTATACCCATGCGATAATAGTTTGATTAATTGTTCAGCCCTAGTCTATACTAACAAATCACTCGCAACTCCAAGCCAGGTACTAACTTGTTTCTTTATCATTTCAGAGAAAAAGAATTGGCAAAAGTCACAATCAAGAGAGAAGATGTAGAACTAATAGTAAGTTTCACATGAATAAGCACCCTTATGTATTTGATTGTGCTTTGCAATTATTACAATTCCAAGATTACGGTGCAAGTGTCGCCAGACCCACGGCTTTTGTAAGTCAGAATTGAAGTTTAGATGTGTCATGATTCATTCTGAAACTCTTCTCATTTTTTCTTGGAAGATTGTTTACATTAAATGGTATACGTCTTGGTGTTAGCAACTGATGTATGTAGGCTGTAGCTTGATGTACTGATTTGGTTCATATGATTTGTGATAATCCACAGATGTCTGAGATGGAGATCTCCAGGGGCGTGGCAGAGCGCAGTCTGAGGGAACATATGGGAAACATAGTGGAGGCTCTTGTCGCGCTGACAAACTGAGGATTGGACTGTAGCACCTTCATAGCATTTACACACCTGACTTCATGCTCGTGTTGGCATCTCATACTGACCAGACACAACTGTTGGATTACCCCAAGCTTTTTTTTATTTAAATAAAATGTCACATTTGGTTAGCCTAGTTGTTTTTTTTTTCTTGTCCTTGCAATCTTCACAATTAGCCTGCCAGTGTCGATCAATGAATGCCTCTATGAACCCAAATCCAGTCCATCAATGACGAGCTTAAGGCTCAAATTCAATTTGCTTGTCAGGTCAATGGGTCTGTTCCACTATTAAATGTGTACAGACTGGGGAAGCATTCACATTGCACTGATTTCAAGAATCATTGAAACCAATGTCCTCCACTTTATGTGTCCGTCCAACTGAAATTCCTGTTACAAAGGTATCAAATGGTTGGGTGCCTTTTGAGTCCTGCACTAAAACGTCTTGCACTCCAAATAAGCAGATGCTCATGGAAAAACTAAAACATGAAACGTTTAGATGAGAAATCAAGAACATTGGATTTTATTAACATTGAGTAAGAATACCACATTAAAAACAAGATAAAGTGGATATTTGAAGTCAATGCAAGACAATAGAACACTGTACAAAATGAAATTGGCCCTTTGCAAATGTTGAGCACAGATTTATATGAATGAACTGTAAAGTACCCCCAGACTACTAAAAGCAGGTCTTTTCCCATCAGTATTAACATTCAACTTAAACCAACCATATCCAATACAAAAATATTTGTGTAGCCAGCAGCACAGTCCTCAGAAGTATTCTGTACATAAACAGGAGAGTCAAGATGTTGATCGTCTCATCGTCTGCACTAATCCAGCCAGGGTCCAGTAATTAAAAAGAAAAGCTGTTTCTACTGATGCATCTGAGAGGGACACAATTAAGCAGACCAAAAGCGCCACTCAAAGTCTTTTAGAGCTGCAAGATTGGCGTCTGTGGTACTCTGGCTTTAGGTCTTTCGCTTCTTCACCGTGGGCTTGTCGAACACGTCCCTCACCCCAGCCGCCTTCTGTTTGAAAAACTTGGTGTTTTGGGCGCTCTCCTGTGCCCAAGCGGAGTCGAACGACGTGGTGTCCTGGTCCACCAGATGAGTGTACTTGGTGCGTCCGGAACGGCCAAAGTTTTTGACCTGAGAAAGTAAATGCACATATTTGCACAGTAGAACAACCAGCTATAGATTAGCTGCTGTGGCGTCGTGTCAATATCATGCAGAGGAAAAGTAAACGTAAAGCAGCCGAAGAACACAAGTCTGACCTGCATGACTTTTGGAAGAATGGTTTTGTTGAAGTGGTCCTCCAAGGTTGGAGCACTGAAGTCCCTCTTGAATACGTCCTGCTCGTCATCCTAGGAAAACATCAAATTCAGGTTTAATGTACAGTGCCAGCATTTAGCCATTACCCCAAACAACAACAGAGACTGCAAGACAGAAAACGATATTGGAATTTAATGTGAGACTCGAACGGCACTTAACTCTTAACTACATCCACAAAAACAATCTAAAAACATTAAACAGTTCATGAACTAGTTTGAGGTAAATTGTGTTGATTGTTTTTTTTTTTCCTCATTCAAGTTAATGGATACTGTTAATGTCAGCTCAACATTAGCATGCACGTTTATAATTACCTACTGATGCACAACAAAGATAAATACTCACCATGAAGAACGCTCCCCTGTGGTAGTACTTCTGCAGGAACTTATATTTGCCCTTGGATGCCTTGTTAGTAATGACTTTGCCGCTGTTACGCAGCTCTGCTCTGCGCTCCTCCTCTGTGAGGTTGTGGAACCTTTCAATCTCAGCCTTCTCCTTTTCCATGCTAGTAGCAAATGAGACAATTCAATGTCAATACTTTCTGGAAGCTGTGTTGTATACTGAGAGCATTGCGAATACACCATAGTGACTAACCACAGATTAGCTATTACCCCAAATATCGACCAATACAGTTTTCTCCGGTTACATTTGTGTATTCAATGTAGCTTTACATAATATCTCAAATAAATGTATGTCATCATCATGGCGCCATCATCTACTCACGCTTCTCTGGCCTCTCGGTCCCTCTTGATGCGCTTCAGCTCTCGGACCTTCCAGGCCTCATACTCCTCCTCCTCATTCTCCCCGTCCGTGTCCAAGGCATCCAGAGCGGCCAGTGTGCGCCGGTTCTCCTCAAACTCCTTCTTGGCCTCCTCCTCCACTATCTTCAGTGTGTAGCGCCTCCGCTCCTCCACCTGCTTCTTGGCCTCGGCCTCCAGCTCCCTCTGTTTCAGCTCCTCCACCTCACGCTCCACCACCGTTACCCTGTCCTTCCTGTAGCGCGCATGAACAGAAGCAGCTTGATTTGATATTGTGGAAAGGGTTACTTGTTATTTATTATCCATGTTGTTGAGTTCCCAGTTATCAGCAGGATCACTCCTAGCGGTGAGTGGACAGCTGTTTTGGATAATCAGTGGTACAACACCTTTTCCCTTGTTGTCAAATAAGGTAGTTACTTACTTCCGTATGAAGACAGGCTTCAGTCGTGGTTCAGCTTCGTCCTCACTGTCAGTGTATTCCTCATATTCGGACTCTGACTCCGCCTCGTCCCCCGACTTCCCTTCCTCTTCCAACTCCATAACCTCCAGGTCTTCATTCTTCCGTTCCTCGGCTCTCTGGCGCATCAGCGATCTCCGCCTCTCGATTTCCTTTGTAGAGGAATCATATCCGCAGATTTGTTTCTCACTGAGTGGACAATATGTATTTTTGCTCAAAAGGGCAAATAAAAATGTGAAAATCATCTAAACCTCATCGTCAACTTCTTCTTCCTCCTCTTCCTCCTCCTCTTCCTCCTCCTCACTGCTCTCCTCGCGTTCTGGGTGCCAGGTTCCTTCGTCAGAGTCCTCGCTGCTCTCTGCTATCAACTCAGGCTCTGCGATCTGTCTGTGTCTTGCAAGTCTTGAGGAAGACACAAGCCCAAATAAGCATTTCTAGTGGTAATGCCAACACAAGTGTATGGTTAAAGGTGGTGCCGGTTTTAGAGATACAGTTACAGTAGGTATGAAGCATTATATTATTTTCCACCTGTGATGCCGATTAACAGATGGGTCCATTAGAACAGATGACTGACATATATAATACTTTCTCCTTAATGCCTATGATCTTATTTAATACTCTAGGTTTCAGATTGTACTGCTTGTCTTTTGTACGTGGGTACACTTACTGATACCAGTGTTTTGCCTTCAGTATACTGTTTTAATGTTCTGTGATTCAGGAAGATTCACTGAATTGTGAAGTGAAACAAAATAGAATCCAGGATGATTATCAGGCTTCCCAAGCCAGTTATCTTAAATACACACATGCATGACAAACAAGAGAAATGTACCTCTCCTCCACATCCTCAGACACTCGGTTAAGCAGACGTTTGAGACGCGGATCTGAGACCTCCTCTTCCTCCAGCTCTATCTCTGGCTCGGCATCCTTTCCTTTCTTCACAAACTGAAAATCTTCTTCTTCTTCATCTGACGACTCCATCGGAGCATAGTCGGGGCGCTTACCGGATACATACCTTTTTACCTTCACTTTCTCCATAGAAATCTCACCTGTTCAGTCACAATTAACACATGAAGTAAAGAATATTAGAAATGCACCACAATACATTACCTTTCAAATTCCATGAACGAGAGTTACTTAATACTTAACATTTGCAGGACGTGCATAATGTGCGATGTATGTACATTATGCAGCATCCTGTATGTTTGTACATCCCGGCACTTAAAATAGTACTTAGCATTGTGTACCATCTTATCCTGGCTACCTTGATGTTTTACAGCAAGGGGTCAACCTAACAGTTATGAGTGCTTGAAACTTGTTCTATTGACCTAACAATCATGAGCGTTTGAAACCGTCAGCGATATATTGATTCACTCTTTCGACAAATGTACTTTGTAAGTCGCTTTGGACAGAAGCGTCTGCCAAATGCCCTAAATGTAAATGTAGTTGAATCAGAGCATCAATGACATCGTCATTGATGCTCTGATTCAACTACATTTAGATATAGTATAGTAATGGCATACATTATAGAGAAGACGGCATATTTAGTTATACATAGCATATGACATTTATATGGCCAGGATAAGGATGAACTGAATCCGCGATTACGCTAGAATATCCAAGCCAATATCCTCCTGTCCAAAAGTTAGAATTAAATTAAATACACTACGGCATATTATTGTTGCTAGGTAAATAGCAAATTGCTAATCGCATAGCAGACATCTCACCTTTCTCATTTCGAATCGGTACGGCTCCAGCCGTAGACTGGATCGGCGGTAACTTCATATTAAGGGCCTCACGTCCAGACATGGTTGCCCGAATTAACACACCAACAAAACAAAAATATAGTCAAATATTTCCTTTTCAACACACGCACAAAACCCCTTGAGTCGAACGGAAGTGTAACGCTGGGGAACGAACGGACAGGAAGCAATATTAGTCCGACTGGATCACCGTCTAATGCCGTAGTTCCAGTTCCTATTACATGCATTACAAATATATAATATTCATATATAATATATATCATTCAGAGTGTGAACAAATCCTTTATTATGGTTCGTATTATGGATCATTCGTATCTACATCTTATGTAGCATGAAACAAGAAATACATTTAAAATAATTACATATATTATTCATTTCATCTTTTTAAATTAGTTTATGAAAAGGAGTGCAAACAACTTTTTCTTTTTTTTGACAAAAACTGTTCGAGTTGGTATATGTTCTAGCGCTCGATTCCCCTCTGCTTAAACAGCTCTTCAAGTTTCTCTTCAATGGCTGGGTGGGTGCCTTTAAGTCCTCTCACCACCTGTGAGGCCCAAACAAAGTATTCCTGGACTCGCTCTGCAGTCCAACCTGAAAACACAAGGGTTGGTTTATCAGTTCCCTTCCATTTACTAAATGTAGTAATTTAATTTACCTAAACACAACCAACCGTCTTGGTTATGAAAACCAACACATGAATAGTAGTAATAACTCTATAGCAGTAGTAAGGAGATAGCAGCAGAACACAATGGACAACAAAACAAAAGGCCACCTGTTGGTGTGCAGCGATTGAGGTCTCTCAAGTTGTACAGTTTGTCAGCCAGTTTGACAAGTTTTGCCTGATGACTGCAGTGGGGCGCATGCTCTACTTGTAAACGTTTCCTATCTTGTTTGGGGAGGGTTTTGTCATCTGTAACTTCTTGGACAATGCGTGCCACTGTTGGTCCAAAAGTTAACTCTAGTTCTGCTATGCTGGTGTCCGTGTCCTCTACAGTATCGTGGAGTAGAGCTGCCTGCATTTGGGGATTACACATAGGGGTATGTATGGTTATTGGTTGTAGAGATTTTTAAACCCAATGAGTAAACAGTAATTTAGTGGGGGGTTTTGTTTTGTTTTTTTTACAATAAACACTGACAACTCACTTGCAACACCTCAATGTCAACAATTCCCCCTTCATGGCTGAGGATTCTTGCAACTCCTTGAAAAAAAACAAACAAACAACTTTAAGCAGCTGGCAAAGAACATTTAAGAAAACGGGTAAAATGGTAATAGCACACGACCAACCTATTGGATGGTTGATATATGGGGTTCCCTCTAAATCTTTACGTCGTTGATTGCGATGTTTTTCTGCCGCAAAATTGACAGTTTCCAATAATACGCTCGTGTTTGAATTCATATTGAGAACAGTGACTTAATAATCTAGTCTTAAGTCTATCTAGTCTTAAGTCAGAATCAGTCGTCGGGATCTCGTAGTTTCGCTTCTGAACAAACATTCCCAATGACTAGAGGCGTACTCCAAAGTGTTGTCTCTGAATGACTCCGGAGTGAAACAAGCTTCGCCGATCCATAGTTCCATTCGTCCCAACTACGGAAGAAGGTAGCTAGCCTTACAATGAACTAACTCAGATATGGCTGTTCAATATTACCAAATGACATTGTATTTGAATTATAACAGTAAATAAGCGGAGGTATGATTATTACATTGCATATCTACGTTTTATAAGACGCATGTCTATAATCTATTTGTCGCTTTCAAGCTAGGAAACGATAGCTGTTAATTAGGCTTGTCATTTACATTATCACTGTGTTTTTATGGAATTGATCTTAATTTTAGACAGTCAGCAAATGTACACGATTGTTTCATGTGGCGATCTATTGTTTCCATATGGCACATGAAGAGTGTTTATAGGGAGAGGACGGATAGACGACTGTTTGGCCGTCCTTTCACTGATCTCCATGGCTAACAGCACCAGACGAGATTGCCCAGAGCTACCAGACTTCTCGTTGCTCAAGAGACTTGCCAAGGACCAGCTGATCTACCTGCTGGAACAGGTGTGTCTGATTGTCCAATTGAATTTGCCCGACAGATGCTTTAAAATACATTGTAACGTCACTACTTTAGGGTGTTGATGCTCGTAAACCCGCCCACTAAACTCTCCACTATGTGGGTGAAATATAGCCAATGGGCAGGAGGACCCAGAAATTGAATGAATCAACAAAAAACGCAATATATATCACACCTTATGTCATAATATAGTTTTTTGGTGGAACGTTATTTATTTTCTGTTAGCTACAAACGGAATACATTCAAGTTCCCGTGATCTCTTTCTCTCAAACAGCTACCTGGAAGGAAGGACCTCTTTATTGAGGCTGACTTAATGAGCCCGCTTGATCGCATTGCCAATGTCTCTACACTTAAGGTACACTTTTTACTATCTATGTATTTAGTCAAAGATGTACACCTGCATTGGATCACATTTCCATTTCTGTTTGTGTGTTTTTTTTTTAAAGCAACATGAAGTTGACAAACTCTACAAAGTTGAATATAAGCCAATTGTGAGCACTTCAGATCAGTGAGTATAGCGCCCTCTTACAGCACATATTGTGGATAGCTGACATTACAGTGTGAAAGTATTCAAATCTCTTTTTAGATTGTGTTTTCTGATACGTCCAAGACTACAAACTGTGAAGTGGATTTGTGGTATGTAAACAATACAATTCTACAATAGCCCGGCCGTTCCTTATAAAGGAACACCAAATTACAATCACACCATTATAATAAATAATGAGCCTACTCAATAATTTGAAGTCTCTGCTTTTTTCCCTCTTTTTGTAGATGTGGTGAATGCAGACAAAGCGGTTGGAAAATTCAGACGATACAAGATAATATTTACGCCTCAGAAGGTGGAGCCCTATGCCCTCTGTCCTGCTTACATTACTCTTGCCTTCTTCCTGAGACATGAGAAACATTAACACATTTCTGCTAATATGTCGTCATTCCAGTTCTATGCGTGTGAGACAGTATTGGAGGAGCAGGGAATCTTTGGAGGTAGGTGATTTTCTTTGTGTGTGTGTGTGTGTGTTTTTGTCTCATTTTCGTAGACAAAATGTAAAAAGCGACAATGTCGCTTTTTACGTTCAATTGTATTTTTTCAGATGTAACAAGTGACGAGTGGGCGTTCCATCTCCTTCCATTGGATGATGACATCATCAGCCTGGAACTCCCAGAGTTCTTTCGGGACTATTTCCTGGTATTGATCTTAAAATAATGCGTAATCTATTCTTTTAATTTCTTCTCATCTCATTACTGCAAACCCATCCCCTTGTGCTGTTCTATTCTATTATAGTAAGTTTAATGTTAACTTCTGGTATCATAGAGGCACAATTTTGCATGCCAAATGCTGTTTGCTGTTTATTCCAAAAGAGTACATTTCCGTCATCCCCACCATCCCATATATTTATAGTCATTTAAAATTAAAAATGGTTTAGTCTATTCCGTTTAAACATTCAAACATCCACTCGTGGCCTTATGTATTCATCCTAGGAAGGGAACCAGCGCTGGGTTCGGACAGCCGGCAGTGCACTGCACCTTCTTCACTCCCTCTACGGCCCCTTCTCTAAGGTCTATGGGATTGGCCGATGTTCCAAGGTGGGATTACCAGTCTGTTACGGTGGTAACTAGGGCTGAACAATTAATCCAAATATTATCGAAATCGCAATATGGCCAAGTGCAATATCCAAATCGCAGGAGCTGCAATTTTTCAGAAAGGTAAAATGTGTACATTTATAACACCATTATGAATGGAGTACTTTAGTGCTGCAGAGATGTCTTGGTCTACCATTTTAAATGGTGAATCATATCGCAATATATATGGTAAATGGATTGCATGTATATAGCACGTTACATTGCCTCACATTCACCCATTCATACACCGACGGCGGTGTCATCCATGCAAGGCAACAACCAGCTCGTCGGGAGCAGTTAGGGTTAAGGTGTCTTGCTCAGGGACACCTCGACACTTAACTAGGGGGAGCCGGGGATCGAACCAGCAACCGTCCTTTTGCCAGGCGACCGCTCTACAATAATATCAGTCAAAACACATATTTGTGCATCCGGGTCTCTGAAAATGGCTCCAACAAGGCTACTGTTACTTTTTATATGTGTGTGTGTGTGTGAATACTAATTCTTTATGTTGTTGTGTGTTGGATGGCCACAGATGGCATATGAGTCGTGGCGGGAGCAGGTAGAAGAGGGAGAGCAGAAAGCTCGTGATGGGGAAATCGGAAGTGTTTTTCTTATTGACAGAGGTATGAAGCACAGTTGTCCCTACAATGTTGCAGATGGCAGTTTGTCTTGTTTTCTCTGTAACGGTTCGTCCTCGCCATTCCAGATGTGGACTACGTTACTCCTCTGTGCTCCCAAGTTGTCTATGAAGGATTAGTGGATGACATCTTTAGAATCAAATGTGGTACGTACCCACGCGTCACATGTAGTGGTAGCTTGCTGTGTCCTTTTAGAGTTCTGTTTCTGGCTCATAATTAAAACAAAAATAAAACCTATGAGACCATGGGCAGTTAGCAACAAGAAAATATTCATGTCAAATCAAGTGGACTTGCAAGAACATTCCAAATAACTAATATTTTCTATTAAAGACTTACATCGTATTGCATGACATCATTTAGTAGAGATTTTTTCTCCATAGCTCTCAAGGACAGATATCATTAGAGTCACAATCTTGTTTGCGGGCGAATGTCAACCGTGCGATTTGACTATTTATTCTGCAGGGTGTGTGGAGTTTGGGCCGGACGTTGCGTCATCTGACAAAAGTTTCAAAGTAATGCTTAACTCTCAAGATAAGGTAGGATAAATCACGGTTCAACAACAGTATTTGGGCAATAACAATCTCACAGATTGTAACCAAAGTGCCCGTTTCTTTTTTCCTGTCCGATCTACCTCAAGGTGTTCAGCGAAATCCGGAATGAGCATTTCTCCAACGTTTTTGGGTTTCTCAGTCAGAAAGCCCGACATCTTCAGACTGCGTACGACGTGAGTGAAGCATGTGCGTGATGTGTGCAGCGCTATTCCGGGAGCTTCCGTTAACCACCAGACCAACCGCCATTAATCCTGTGTTTTTATATATGTCATTCTTCAGAAAAGACGTGGTATGGATATAAAACAGATGAAGACATTTGTCTCCGAGGAACTCAAAGGCTTAAAACATGAGCATCGGCTGTTGAGTTTACGTGAGTCGCACATTGAGATGAGTGCACGGCTTTCCTCTTCAAATTGTTCCGTTTCTTTAAGTAAACACAAACACAATTCATTACAGATATCGGTGCCAGTGAATCAATGATGAAGAAGAAGACAAAGCAGGACTTTCAGGACCTGTTGAAAACCGAACACTGTAAGACGGCTTCACTGCACTGGATGCAAAAAATGACATTATTAAAGTATACTGTAATACAGCCTTGTATATTGATACAAGTGTCCTTCTTCACTAATCGTAACAGCATTACTGGAGGGATTTGACATCCGAGAATGTATTTCCTTCATAGAGGAGCACATCAACAGACAAGTGAGTCGCAGACACACACATGCATCGTAGTAACAGTTCAGTAGGAAGCCCCTCATTCGTCAGTATTCATTTATCGTCCTTCCTTAAGATCTCTATGATAGAGAGCCTGCGACTCCTCTGTCTCCTGTCTCTCACAGAGAATGGTAAGTGCTCTTGACGTGCAGTCTACATGCTAAATGACCTTCCTCCCAATGCTGTGGTAACAACGACTGGTTGTGTTTCCTCACAGGTCTGCTCTCCAAGGATTACAAATCAATGAAAGCACAATACCTACAGGTAAACCGTAATAAAATAATAACAGTATGTTGACCATCATTTATCCATTGTCGGGTAACTTGGTGAATTAATATTGTTTTTGCCTGTTTGGCTTGGCCTGGTCAGAGTTATGGTGTAGACCACCTTCTGACGTTTGCCAACCTGAAGCAGCTTGGACTTCTGGTGGAGCAGCAAACGGGGGAGACCCTGACCGTCATGGAAAGCAAAGTTGGCAAGCTGGTTAATGATAAAACTGCAGGTGATTCAGGCGGCAAACTGAAATCATGTATTAATAACTCGGAATGCTAGCTCATATCAGAAATCCTCTGTAAGAATCTCACACACACACACACACACACACTTACATGACATTGTTTTTTAGGAAAGCTGACTGATGCCTTTTCTTCGTTGGCGAAGAAGAGCCATTTCCGAGCCTTGAGTAGAAGACTTAACTTGGTAAATATTCAGGCCACTCAATTTAACCACAATGGTTCGATATCTAGATTCCTTGATCTGGTGGACAATGTCATCTCATGTCAAACATAATACTGCTGTGTAACACTTATTTACTTAATATGATTAGTGACAATATGTACAGTGTTAGTTTATTGCTAAATATATTTGTAGTTTATATAACTTGAGGCTATTGCTGTCATTTGACCATTTGCTGTCAAGGTGCCTAAAGCAGATGAATACGACCTGCGCGTTCCCAAAGACATGGCCTACATCTTCAGCGGCGCTTACATCCCACTCAGCTGTAAACTCATTGAACAGGTGGGTCATTCAGCCTGGCCACTATTCCACTGCACTGCTCAGCCGATGTCTCCTGTTGTGGTGTTGACTGCAGGAGCATGGAGGAGATTGAACCACAGGACATTGAGATTTCACAAGGCTTCCATGTGTCTGGTCTTGTCTTTTAGGTTTTGGAGCGAGGTGGCTGGACAGGCTTGGAAGAAGTCACCAGGTTACTCAATGGCCATGAATTCGCTGTCTCAGGTTAGACGACAGCACTTCAGCTATGCTATTATTTATTATTATAGCACTATATATCTGTCTCTGACTAAATCAATATTTGACATCCCTTTACATTGGGCACAGTGTGTTGAAATGTGTGAATGTCACAGATTCAATAAGATGCACATTGTCTGTTTGTCATCAGGCAGCGGTGAAGCTGATGGGAAAGCAAGGAGTGACACTCAGAGGACCATCCTGGTCATGTTCCTTGGGGGATGCACCTTCTCCGAGATCTCAGCCCTACGTTTCCTTGGCAAAGAGAAAGGTAGAGAGGGCCTGATTTAAATAATGAATGATTACATATGGTGAATTTGAACACAATGGTTGGTTTCACTCTCTTATCAGCCACAAAGAAGCCCTTATTAATTCTGCTATTGCTATAAAACATGGCCGAGATACGATATCAAGATAAACTGTATTGGGTTTTTGTCTTTTCTTTTTAGGTTATAAATTCATCATTGTTACAACAGCCATCACAAACAGTGCCAGACTCATCGAGGCTTTGTTGGATAACCATGTATGAGTCCTTACTGCTGTGCCACGATCATGGACAGAAATTGAAACATTCCTGCTACTGTGAAGGATCACTGACATTACTGAATGGAAATATTGTTTCTGAGTCTGAATCTTGGATTGATGAAAAAAATGGATACAATGAAGTAAAATGAATAAATGTTTTAATATGTTTTATGTCTGTGTTATCTCATTTGGACTACAGTCGTCCAAAATGATTGTCTTTCTATGCCATTTTTAGGGTTAGGGTTAGTTTAGTTTAGTTTACGTCCATTCATTTACATTTACATTTAGGGCATTTGGCAGACGCTTTTATCCAAAGCGACTTACAAAAAGTACATTTGTCGAAGTAAAAGAAGGAAACAACAATATATCGCTGATGGTACAGTACAATTCAAATAAAATAAGGTTCAACCATTCCTGATTGCCAGGTCAATAGAACAAGTTACAAGCTTACAATTTATTTTTCAACTATTGTATTGCTTAGTTGTACTCGCCATACAAAAACGCGTCAGAGGTGTCATAGGAACATATAAATTATTTACTATTTCCATCAGTTAACAGCTAACCACACCCAACACGATTTCGGTTAGCTTGATTTTTACACCAACGCTGTTATGAGGGGCGGATCTATGGGGGCAGATACCATCTCCCATCCAAAGACGCCTACCAGAGCGATACCAATGAGCTGCAGACGCCAACCCAAAGTTAGCCAATGAGAGCGAAGCTTGCTTTCACACGCGTATTTTGAATCTCTGTTAAACTGGTTGGACGTCCCTGCGGAAGGTGACCGTTTGCGGATAGCGCTGCATTGAAGGTTTTGTTGTAATTTACAACAATTCAAAACCTGGAAATCAATGATGAGAAAGAGGTAGGTCTACAGTAACGTTATATTTGGTAATGTAATTTCTAACAATTGTTTTACTTCTTAAACACATTAAACAAAATTACGTCAGGTCGCAATTATTAGCGACACTAGCATGTCATGTGCCGTAGAAACCCAAACTTGTTTGTTTATGAAATATTTCGAATATCGTGCTTGGTGTCGATGTGTTGATCAACGTTTTGGGGTTTACTTGTGTGCAGTGAGGTGATCTCAGCGGAGTCCGTGTCATGCTTGACTCAAGCTTTATTACACCTCAAGAATATATGGGAAGAGATTGGCATCCCAGAGGACCAAAGACTACAGAGAACAAATGTTGTCAGAAATCATATCAAGGTGATCGTTTTATAATATTCCTTGGATTTCGTATATAAATACACGTGAAGTGCACATTTATGCTCTGCTAAGTTGGTTAAAGTTGATGTACTGTCGGATTTTTGCTGTTTTTTGCTCTATCTTTAGTTTGCTGTTTCTTGTGTTTCTTGTATGTTTTGCTTTTAAGCAGAAACCTGCATTAGCTTTTCTGTGTACGATCTCTGCTGGGGTGGGATGTCAATGTGGCATGTCCATTTTGCGTTGTCTTGATTGCTTGTTAATGGGCCTATCGAAACTAAAAACGCGAATAAAGTCCTGCAAAGCTTTTTAAACTTAAAATATAATTTACTAGGAGCTTTTTTTGCTTCGCTGTATGCTTGTGTGATATATCTGTTTGTTACATTAACCGGTGTTATTTCCACCACAACAGGGATTACTGGATATGATGGTTGCTGAGGAGGAAGCCTTGAAAAAGAGGCTCATTATCAGCATTGAAACATGTCGTAACGAAATGGAAAAACTCTGCTTGGAACTTCAATTACCCGTATTTGAGGTTGGCAGAACTAAAACATTTCACCTATAAGTTCATGACTGCTGATGAAGGACCCATTAGCTTATAGCAGTTATTAAGAGTCAATTGATGACATTTGATACATTTAAGAACCGGCGAAAACAACATATATTTTAAGTAAATCTCTTGATTGTCCTTGTGTGTTCAGGAGGAGGCAGGTATCAGTATGCTTCAGCAGGAGAAGGACTTCCGCACACGCGTGGAGGTGCTGGTTATTGAGAAGAGCCAGCGCATGCAGCAGCTGAAGGCCTTGATGGAGCAGGACCAGGATCTCTGTGACATCCTGTGCTCCATACCATACGGCATCACTGCAGGCTCTGTCCCCTCACTGGAACAGCTGGAAAACTTCCGGCAACACTTATCCAGCCAGACGGCGGAGAAGGTGGGAGGAACACTTGGCTTTACTTATTGCTCATCTTTTATTTACTTTTTCAAAATGTCAGGAAAACTATTGGTAGCAGGAATGTTTTTATATCTCAACGGATATATTTTCAGGGGAGGCGGCATGCTGAGTTTGTGGACATCAAAAGACAGATCATCCTGTGCATGGATGACCTGGATCAGGTTCCCGAAACCAGCTTTGAAAGGGACATAGTGTGCGAGGATGAGGAAGCCTTCTGCCTGTCCAGAGACAACATAACCTCTCTCAAGCTGCTCCTCTGTCAGGTGAGACAACTATATAAGTACAATGTTGAATAGGGGCGTGAATCTTTCGGTATCTCACAATGCGATTATTATTCCTGGGGTCACGATTCAATTCAAAATGAATTCTCGATTCAGTACATAGGGGTACTAATTTTTAACTAGTTTTTATATTTGAGAGTTATATCAGAATGCCCCTAAAACCTATTACACAGGAGCAATAAAAACCCTTGTTAAAGAATCTTGATTTGTTAGGGGCTAAATCCTGACTCCCAGCTCATTTTGGATGGACATGACATCCAGATCTTCTTTGAGACAAATTGTGGTTTGTTAATTGCTGCCCCTTGTCTGTCATTGGCAACACTGCAGCTGGAGCAGCGCAGGGCTGAGAACGAGGCCATGTGTGAGGCTCACAGGGAGAGGATCCAGAGGCTGTGGGACAGACTGCAGGTCTCCCAGGAGGAGAGGGAGGCCTTCTCACAGCACATGGTCATGTCAAAGAAAATAAATCTGGATGCAGTGAGTTTCAATGCAAGAGTATATGAATTGTCCCTGTGTGTTTTCAACCAGGCCCGGCTAATTTTGTATCCCTCCTTTATCAGCTACAAGCAGAGGCCCAGCGCCTGGAAGAGCTTAAGCTGTTAAACATCCGCAATGTGACGGAAGCCATCCGCGCTGAGATAGCTGTGTTGTGGACAAGGTGCTTCCTAAGCACGGACCAGCGACAGGCATTTGTGCCATATTACAGTGGTGAGGACATCCACACTTGTATTTGTCTTTGCAGCATCATGAATGAGAAGTTTATTGTCTGAAGCAAATGATGGTCCCCATGTATTTTATTTCAGAGGATTTTACTGAGGAGCTGCTGGGTCTCCATGATGCAGAGATCCTGCGACTGAAGCAGCATTACGAAGACCACAAAGCGCTATTTGAAGGGGTTCACCAATGGGAAGAAAGCTGGAGACTCTTCCAGGACCTGGAGGTGATTATACCTTTTGATTATTGGGAAGAAATGCGGTTAAACCTGTTTCACAGCAATGGCCATACAGAAGTGGGCAAGTCTAATGATCATCCCACTGGGCTGAGTCTAAACACTGGCTGTTTAGAAAATGCATATCATATAACTAAGAGTATTATGTTGGGAAATGTTTTACATACCTGTTATGCACTTTTATAGCAATAGCCAATTTGTATAATTCATATAATGTTAGGGCCGAAAATACATACATGCCAGCTACATACTAATACAAACCAGGTGTCAGAAATGGTGATACTTCTGAGAATATTGTTTGTGCGTCTGAAAATGTTACATTTACAATGTTACATTTAGCACTGCAACAAATGCAGTTCCAAGCAATAGAGCATGCCCATTAAGTGGGATTACAATGCAGTTTGTATCATACCCTCTGTTCATCCTTACATTTCCAGAAAAAAGCCACAGATGCCACAAGGTTCACAAACCGGGGCGGAAATCTTCTTAAAGAGGAGAAGCAGAGGACAGAGTTGTACAAAAGCCTCCCCAAGGTAAAGCGATAACGGTCCACATTCCAAAGTTATGCGAGTGGTTTCACAATTCACAACAGTGGCAGTAACAAGTGTACCTCTGCTTGTGTCCTCGCCCAGCTTGAGAAGAGGCTGACAGCGGAGATCCAGGCGTGGGAAAGTGAGCAGGGCCAAGAGTTCCTGGTGAGTGGACAGAAGTTCATGCAGTACGTGGAGGAACAGTGGGAGATGCACCGCATAGAGAAGGAGAGGGAGAAACAAGAGCGGGTGAATATAGCACATATTCTCTACAAGGGGGAAAAACTCCCCTCTTTGCTGGGGACGAGGAAACGCAAGTTGACTCAGTGTCTGTAACGGCCTCTTGTGACATCGACAGCAACTAAAGAAGAGCAAGCAGATGGAAGAGGACATGCTGTACGGAACAGCAGTGCGCACGCCCACCAAGCGCCGATTCCTCGGCACCCCGACCCCGAATAAAACACGGAGGGTGAGGCCGCTGTGTTTTGTTTGTTTACACTGGTTTAAACTCATTGCCTGGCTTTGAACAGTTAAAATGGTTAATGGGACTTACATGTAAGCCAAGAATGTATCTTCCCCGTCTTGAGACTTGAGGTTAGTGGGCTGTTATTAACCCACGCCGTATTAACATATGAATGTATTTCCAGCTTAATGCTACCTCCAGCATCTCTAGTGCCACCTCTAACAGCACGATGCGCTCAGTCTATGGTGTTTCTGCCTGTCGCTCACCTATGTCCCGCCCTCCGCTGTCGGCCAATAAGGTAGGTTTATACTTTGGTCTCTTCCAACAGGTTTCCTCGGCGATCAATCATGAATGTCAACAATGTATCAACGCTTTAAAATCAACATGGAAGTTCTCATTGATGCTTGTTTTGTAATGGAAATGTATAATGTCTTTATGGATTCCTCACTAAAATGCCGTTTGTGTGTATGTGTCTGATCGTTTCTCTCTCTCTCTCTCTCTCCTCATGTACATGTCAGGCCATGGCGCCTCGTACACCAGTGCGCACCAAACCACCCCACGCTGGTCCCCAGCATTGCAACAAGGAGAACGTCGTTCTCGTCAAGGCGCCGCATGCGAGCGGTGCGTTGATGAGCCCTGCTAGTCTGCAGCGTAACGCCAGCCTAACCTCTGTTGCCAGCACATATTCAGAGTTTGTGGTAATTGTCTTTTTTTTCACCACTACAACGGTGTTGGAATTTCCATCCAACCGTATGCATTGTTCCGAGGGGGAAGGGGTGTAATGGCCCTAGTAGCTACACATGCATTTGTGTGTCAGTAGTGTATTTGGTGCTATACAGTGTCCTAATGTACATTTATGTTTTAGAAGGACTTGGTCAGCACTGAATCTGTTCAGACAAGGTGTGTTCGCCTTTCTAGCCACCAGTGTGACACCATCTATAAATCTATAAACTTTGCATGGCATTAATTTAATCTGCAGAAGGCTTGCATTTGTCATGTCATTGAGATTTGGACTCTGGATACGTTGTTGGATTTCATTTTTACCTGTTTTCCTAGCTTAAAACAATATTCCACTTAACCACTAACTGACCCTTACCACCTACCTGTAAATAGAAACACATGGCACCCTTTTTTTATGGCAAGTGAAAACTACTTCTGACTGGTTTGTGCAGTTTCCTTCCTTCCTGCTTATACATTTTTGTTTATTTTCCTCAGCGAGACCTGTCCAAGACTGCTAACTCCAAGGGCCAGCCAGATGTCATGAACTCTACAGTCACCCACCTCTGACCTTCCTCCAGATTGGAGATCTGCTGTCCATTTTCCAATCAGTTGACTTAATTTACTTAATTCCACAAAGAGAGTAAAAAGTGAATCAACCCTAATCTTAGTGTAAAGATTGCAAGACTTCTGTCCGATTTCCTCAAATCCCACGTGAACATCTTGTGGGACTGTTGTGGAATTATACATTATTTCTTTTGTAGTGGGTGTTTCCTGGGAAGGGGAATGATTGTATTGTACATTGTAATTAACACTATTTTAGCTAGGAGTGGCAGATTGGTAGGTGTGAAAGTTGTATCAAAACACTGTATTGTTTCTTATAAAGCATACATTTGAAGGATGAAAGGGGTGAACTGATGAACTCCTTTTTAATATGCAATTGAGGGTCACAGGCCAAATATTTTGTATTTTTGCACTTTTATACATTGCATAGTATAGTTATATGTTCAATGACGGTATGTTGCATTCACATTCTCCTAAAGTATTATATATATTTGTGTGTGTGTGTGCACACGCATACTGGTGTAAATATTGTGACTTTATTGTATTTGCTTCTCCCTGCCATTTTTAACAAGCTACTGTTGTAATAGTATGTACGTTTATATAAAACGGCTTGTGAAATGTGTGATTTGTTTGTGCAAATTGGCAAACCTTGTCCAAGAATGAAATTAAACCAATTGTTTCTTCTCTAAAAGCATACAATTGTGTTTTACTGCTGGACTGCCAGTGCCAGCTACTCTAACTCCATGCTAGTTGTATTGTTTAAAATGTGGATATTACTACAGTCACACGTTAAAAACATGATTGAAAAAATAAATTCACTAATTGAACTTGTGTCCGGTTGTTTAGGATGAATTAGCTTGAACCATGCACTGGTCTTGACATTCCTGCAGAGGGCAGCAATTAATCTTATTCACATTTGTGTAAAAGTGAAGAAGAAACCCGGAAGACATTGTTAGTGGTGCTCATGGTTCTCATCGTTAACATGTCACCTCCTGGGTTAACTGTAGGAAGTAAAGCATTGCAAAACAATGCGTAAATTAAGAAGTGACTCAGTTTTAGTGACCATTGTTTTACATCTGTAACCATGTCTGGAGCGCTGGCAAGGCTGCTGTTTTATCCTACTTTAGCATATAATGTTGTTATGGAGAAGGTGTCCTCTAGGCAGTGGTTCAATCGGGTGGACCAGACTGTTATTCTAGGAGCGTTGCCGTTTAAGTCAATGACAAAAGAGGTAAACTATGATTGTCTAATATATCTAAATGCATAGTATTGTACAGTTTTAGCCAGTGTCTCTCATTCTGTTCTATCTGGTTTTATTTTGTTACTCAAGTTGGTACAAAATGAAAATGTCAGAGGGGTCATCACCATGAACGAAGAATATGAAACTAAATATTTCTGCAACTCTGCTGAGGTGAGTGTGTGTGTGTGTTCTGTAAATGTATTTAACTTTCAGTGAGGCTGCAACATAACGTGATGCTCTACACCTGCAGGAGTGGAGGGCCACAGGGGTGGATCAGCTAAGGCTGAGCACTGTGGACCTCACGGGGGTACCAAGTCTGGAAAACCTTCACAGAGGGGTGGAGTTTGTCATGCGCCACCGAGAGGAGGGCAATAGTGTGTATGTCCACTGTAAAGCAGGACGCTGCCGCAGTGCCACTGTCGTCGCTGCATACCTTATACGGGTCAGTAAGACTTAATGTAGGAGTTGATGTTGAAGTCCACAACTGGAACACTACACATTTTGAGTTGACTTATGTGCTATGCTTCTGGGTTTGTGACTTTTTAGGCAGGCGAAGTGTGTGGGGACTAAATTCCATTCATATCGTTGATCTGGCTGATCTTTGGTAGTTATAGCTGTGGAAAGATTCAGTTTCCTTGTTAAACCAACCAAAAAGACAGAACGGATTAATACCATTAAACCTCAATTACCTATTATATATTATTATGTGCAACTGGATTACCCTATAAACTATCAAACCCTAACCCTGTCTAAAATAATGTCATTGTAGTCCTGTGGAAGCCATTTGATAAGTGTTCTCTTAATGTAAACCTAACAGCTACACTGCTGGACCCCGGAGGAGGCCCATCACATATTGGCCACTATTCGGCCACACGTCCTGTTGCACACTGCCCAGCTGGCCATGCTCAGGAAGTACCACCAGCAGGTGTGTGTGCAGAGTCCAGCTGAGAGTGGCTAGAGGACTAGCGGAAAGCTTGGGAGTTTCAAATTCCTAGTAAATAAAAGTGTACGTTTTCATGTGCTGTTCTTTTAACATTGTACAGTATTAATAGAAATAGGTGCATATACAACAATATTGTATTTTTCATATAATTGTCACTTTCCAATCCACAAATTAAATATTTAATGAAGCTCTTCTGGTTATGGTCATTCTCAATATTGTGTACCAGTCAAGAATGTTTACAATATCAGGAAAAGGGTGTCAAACTAATGAATGATGCTGGAATGTATTTTTCTTTATACAATTAAAGCGCATTTGTTCCCTATGTTGTTATCCACTAGTACATGCATCTCCCCAAAACAGTTATACAAATTATACATCTGAATAGTATCATAATAAAGCACATAGTCATTTCAAACCCCTTTAAAGAAAGTGATCAAATCAAATACAAATCCTAAATCAAATCCATCATAAAAGTTGTCATATTATGTACATTACATACCCAGTACCATAGATGGCGACATAGTGCCAACAATATTTTGCGAGCAGCGCAGACGCAGAGAAGAAACTACATTTTCCAACATGGCGGCGTCGTTGATGCGGTTTGTCCGCGGAGGACTCTCGAGGAGCCTTAACGGTTAGTGCATTTCAGAAGGCTTTTATGTTTTGTCATTATTTTTATCCTCACAATATACATAGATGGCACACGAAACTGTATCAGAACAGGGTCAGTTGCCCCGTATTCAGTGACCCAATGTCTCCAGGATGACCTCTGAGCTAGCTAATGCTAACGTTCTTCCACACAGACCTTTTTGACATGCAGATTAATTTGTCAGCGCTAACATTGTCAGCAGGGATGTGTGTGGTAGTAATATGTAAGTTATTTTTCCAGTTGCAAACCGGAGTGCATGCGTTCTTCAGCAGCAGGCGAGACAAGAAACCACTTCCACTGAAACCAGACGTGAGTATAGAGAGAAACACCACACTGTTATTGTATTAATAGGATGTCTTCAGACCCATCTGGTTCACGGTGCTAGTAAACATACATTCCAGGTCCAAAACATGCACCTGCAATGGCAAGCAGTTACAACTTCAGTGACGCTATCGTTTGTTTATTGTTGTTGTTTGCTCTTCCCTACATGCAGCCACGATCCGCCCTAAGGATGCTGTTACTCACAACCAGCTTGCAGCATTTGGAGAGTATGTGGCCGAGATTATGCCCAAATATGTTCAGCAGGTCCAGGTTAGTTTGAAAGTGGAGTTATCCACAGCCTTCCATGAATACGTGGCCCCTGTGTTGTATGGTGATTTCTGTGTAATTGATTGTCTTGGAAGAATTCACGAATGACTTCTTCATATTATTTATGCAAATAGTTTGTCAAAACCAGTCCATCAATTTAACACATTGAGGCTCCCCATTGGGTAGTGAGTTTTGAAACAATACATGCGCAACGGTGAAGGCTTTTGACTATTTAAAAAAGGCCCTTTCACACATAGTTCCTGGTAAATTACTGGGATAACCTTTCCGGCATCCCTTGTGCATTTCGCTCTTCACACATGTAGCTACGTTGTGGCACATTTCCACCCATGGCGTGGTAATGCCGGAATAGATGGCCCAAGGGACCATCCAGCAGATGGTGGTAACTCAACAGAAGAAGAAATGAGAGGACGGACTGAGAGGAGCTCCCTTAGTTCTGAATCTGTCCAGTTTCCAGCCATTATTGGAAAGACGGAGCTTGTTTGCGTTGCCTCTCCCGGTAATGTTATGGCTTCCAGGCGCTGCCATGGATATAGGGCACTGCCGGCGAACTAAACACGGTAACAGGGCGAGGTGTACACCAGAGAGGAGTCTCCCAATACATCCATGGGAGTCCCTGGGGGGGGGGGGGGGTTT
>OMKP01082897.1:0-13387 GCA_900302375.1 Bathygadus melanobranchus | reverse complement strand
AGTGGGTTTCGGCTGGGGATTCTCCCCAGCCTCAAATCGGTGTTGGGGGTATGTGGCATTATGTGGTTGGTGGCTGGTTTAAGCAGTCTCACCTAGCCAGAGTCACTGATTTATTCGTTTGGCTGGGTGAGGCTGCACACCTGTGGGCCATTGCCTAATCAAGGCCCACAGGTTAAACCAGCCACCACACACACTCGGGAGAGCGCTAGCACTGTTACCATCTGCTCTGTCCATATCATGTAACAAACTTGACAATAAACCGGATTCTCTGCCACCTTCCTGTGTCTTGGGGAACCCTTTAAAGAAAGCCACTGAGGTCTTGTCTGCTATGAATGTGGGGGAAGTATATAGCAAATCAATGATTAATTATTTATTAACATATGTTAATTATGAATTAATTAATCAAAACATTATTTTCAGTTTTCTAACGCAAAGACCAAACAACGTAACATGGGGTAAGATACACGCTGTCGTCGTAGTATTCATCACTCATTCAATTCTGCCAAAATCTGTAGTCTGGTATCATGGGATTTAGCACTCTAGTCACTCACAGTCATTCTGCGGGCCACGCTGTCCAGCTGGGAAGCCTCAAGCCTCATCCTCTGGACGATACGCAGAAGAGAGCCACCCTCTGGCGGGGGCAGGGAGCACTGGGCCAGCACCTCGTTACCAGAAACAAAGTGGAGCTGGACAGCAGCCTGATCATTCTTCAGGGCCAACAGGCCTTGCCAAACAATGGGATATTTCTGTAGAAATAAAGTCATACTTTTGTTTTCTCTTGCAATTAAAATATGGATGTCCAGAAACTACTTTCGGCTGAATAAAGGAAAAATGTAGAATAGTCAGACTCAAAGCAAAAACAACTGTAATTTGCCCTTTGTCCTACCTTTAGAAGTTGCACCATGTCAGTAGAGCAATGACCAGAATGCTCCAGCTTTCCATCGGGACGTAGCTGTGGAGGGGCTGGTAGGAAGGCTGAAGGGCCCTTCTGGAGAGATGAGTCTGCCTTGTGGGGAAGCACCGTGGGTAAAGCCATTGGAGATTGATAAGAAGGAGAGATGGCATCTCTTTGCATTCGGGATGCATGTGAGAGCTCCACAGATGTGCCATGGCAAAGGTGTGAACTCTCTGATTTGGAGTCCACACCCCCAAGTGAGCCAGCAGTGATAGAATGAGACACTTTTCCTCGGAGTCCAAGCTCATTTTCTGAATGGACCTGATTGATAAGACAGAAATTGAATTGTATTTATATATTCATCCACAACATTGATTAAATTGATCGAGCTGGATAAAAGCAGATAAAAATATTCAATCCATTTTGTGTCTAACCTGTGACAATACAATTCCTCGATTAGCCCGATTCACTCCCAACGAAGGACGTCTAGCAAACTGCGAAGTGAAGCCCAACATGTCCCTGTAGACGGGGAATGAGCTTGTGCCCCCTGGATGCATTTGTTGAGAGGACACCATCACAGGACCAGACGTAGGACCTCCCATGATCCTACTCTCAGTGTGTGGTAGGTGCATATGTTTGCCTTCTAGTAGTTTGGAAGATTCCTTTATGGTTGATGTCATGTTTCCAATCAAAGGATGGGTGGATGGCACAGAAACGCTGCCTGATACGATTGTGCTGGCCTCTGCAGGGCGAGCCTGTCTTACATCCACAGCCACCTGCTCTCCTAGATCCTGGTGCAAGACAATGCGTTGGTGCATGTCTCTGTACTGATCCAAGCGTATGCTTCTTCGGGCACTCTGCATCATTATTACATCTGGTTGAACCTGGGGCACTGAAGGCCTAGGAAGCACTTGGTTAAAGTGTCTTGGATCCTCTTCAGTCACACTGCTGTTGACGCCACCTGACACCACTCCCTGCTGACCCAGGTGGGACTGCAGCACCATGTCTCGAATCACGCTGGACTTAGGTGTACTTGAGTGATGTGGTGATGGCAGAGGTCGTGGGGATGGCAAGGAATCAGATCGCCTTCCATAGTTAATGGCAGAAATAGGTGGTGTATTCAGCCTGGCCTCATTTGCCATTGAATGAGTGACATTGTGAGGCGGCATTATAACAGATGACTGTTCTGTGTGTGTATGATGAATGCCAGACTGATATGGTGACAAGGGAGACAAGCCAGCACCCAGGCTTGAGGAGGTACCAATGGGAGAATTACTAGGAGGACTGGCTTTTACAAAGGGTGAAGGAGAATTAACTACTGAGCGTGGCGACTGTGGCTCTTGCTTAATGAGTGGAGCTGGGCGATCAGTTGGGATGCCAGAACTGGGACTAGTGCTACAGAGTGATGGGTGATGTGGGCTCATTTGTGGACTAAGGTTAGTATGCGGTGCTGGCCTGCCCATGTCCATCTTTTTTGATGCAGATTCTGTTCCTGGTCCTCTTTTTCCATGAGTGTGTCCATGTGACTGTATCACTGCTTGGCTATACATCAAAACTTGAGAAGTAGCGACGGATTGTTGAAACATCTTAACTACACCCCCCTGGGACACTGTGGGAAAAGGGACATCATATTTTTCCGGCCTTGGACTTTCTTGCTTGGTACTAGCAATAACAGGTTGGGAGTTGTATGATGGGCCACTTAAAATGCCTCTAGTGTGTCCATATATTGTCGGGGTCAGAGGCCCTTTTGGAGTTGATGGTTGAGATGATGGGGTGATTGGCTCTTGCTTAATATGAGGTTTGGAGACAGATTGCTGAAACTCAATGTCACCAGCACTAGCTTGAGGAATCAGACTAATTTTAGCTCTCATCCTTTGGGGTCCTTCAGTTTTCTGACCTGAATAGCTTAACACAACAACACCTTCTGATGTGTTGACTCTTAGGCCATGGCTGGCAGCTGTACTGTAAGGAGTGCTCTCCACAACGGATCGACCTCTGGAGACATCGTTCATTGTATCTACTACATGGTAGCCACTGTTCTCATTTGTGTTTGATCTAAACTTTTGCTTAGGAAGTGATAGGCTAGTGTTGCGGTTGCTTAGGGAAATACGAGGAGTGTCCTCCGAGTCATATGGAATCGGTATTCTACTGATAACTGAAGTAGAGGGAGATGAAATGACAGTATGCTGGATCTTCTCTCCATAGTTTTGACGAGACTCTGTAAGGGGAGACGGTTTGGGATATATGGGCTGGGGCGATAAACTGTGTGTTTCTTCAGAGTGTACTTGCCTTGAATCCAGCGTTGCAAGAGGATTTTCTTTTTCCAACTTAGGAGAAGTTTCTGACAGTACAGATGTCACTGAGGTGTTTGGTATATCCTTGTTTTTTAACGCAGAAACATATTTGGGTTCCATTAGGATTTTTCTTAACGTGCTTGAACTTGGGTCTATATCTGATGCCTTGGTGTCAGGAGGCAGCACTGGATTACCTTGCGGGCCTGCAAGGGCAGCTACTGCTTGTTCAGAAAGAGTTACCACAGTAACATGAGGTGAATGACAGCCAAAAATTGTACTTCCCTCAGATTTAGGCAACCAGTCTGAGGTGACAGATATTTTTCCATGGCGCAACGGAGGTACATTCAACTGGGAAACTGGTATTGGAGGTGCTGGAGAGGGGGCAATAGTGAGGCAAGGTGGCTTCGCTGCTTGAAGACATTTTCTACTACTAGATGCCTTGTTTGTGCCCAAGTGAAATGCTGATTCTTGGGGTACAGGCTGTTCCACTGCAGGTTGCTCTGCCTCTTTAGGGGTATCCACTGTCATGGCACTTGAAATATCTTGTCTGCAAGTTGCTAGTGCAGTAACAACTGAGGCGCCTGCCATTGATGCAGCTGTAACAGCCTTGGAGTTCATGGTTTGATGGTCTTCTGGGATTGATTCTGGGAGCTTGTTTGGGGCTGCCTCCATTTCTGTAACCTCTTCAGATGTATTATTAATTTTGATTGCGACACCTTTACGACCCCGGGACTTTTTCACAGTCTTAGTTTTGACCGTTTTGCCAATTCTTTTGACAGTTTCAGGTACCTTTAACTTGGAAACTTCAGGACTTGCAATGGGTGGTTTACCTGCTTTTATCTCTGACATGACTGTTTTTGAGCTAGTTGTTAAGGGTACAATGGCTCGGTCTGCTTTTAGAATTTTGTTCAACGCCATAGGTTTTACTGGCTTTATGATATCATTGGTAGTTGGTGAAATTACAGGTTCAGGAGTGGAAATAGGATCTGGGTATCTAGGAGGAGCTGTGAAACCTTCTGGCTCAACAGATATATCTTCAGGTGTAATTGAATCAATGGCCGCAGCAAGCTCTGTTTCACATGCAGGGAGAGCTCGCTTCTCCACCTCAAGCTCATTCTGTGGCTCCACTGGAGTTGGAGGCAGTGATGGTCGCTCTGCAGGTGGTTCTTTAAAAGATTGAGACTGTTGATCTGCAGCAAGATTAGCAATATTTTCAACAGCTTGCTCCAATTCCATTTGACGTGCTAAAAGATTGGCAGATGAATCAACAGGTATTTCGGTTTCTGACAAATCCTCCTCCATTTCCACTAAACAGTTTTGTTTTGTTTCTTTCTGGGAGGACACACATCTAGTTTCTTTGTTATCTTCAAGTCCTGGTATGGTTTTTGCAATGGGAATTGCTTCAAAGGATTCATTCTCCTCTGAACGAAGTAAACATTTCACATCATCAACACTGACACGTATCTCAAGATTTTTTAGGTTGTGTGATTTCTCATCTGAGAGCTGTTTGGTATTTCTTTTAAGTCTTGTCGTTTTTATTTTTGTAATTTTGTCAGGTTGTTTTATCTGTGAAGGTGTGACATCTACTCTGTTCGTTTCCACTTCAGTGGATTTCTGGACATCAACATCCTTTTTTGAAGTCTCCTCTTTTTCAGACAATTTTCCTGACAGTACAGAATGAACCTCAAGTTTGGGATCCAATAGTTCAATGCTTGCCAAATCAGCTTCCTCTGCTACGAAATGAACTCTTCCTATTTTACTTATTTTCTTTACTTGAGGTTGCTGCACTTTCTGGGTACGGGGTGAACACCATCCCTCTGATGTTTTCATGATCTCCAATGAAGTTGAGGTATTTCCAACATCAACATCCTGTTCCATCATTTTTGGTTGATCCTCCTTCACTGGTGATGCGTCATCCCCCTGTCTACCTCCCCTTTTGGGAGGCCGACCACGCCTTGTGTTGACCGAATGATTTTGACAATCCTGCTGTACCTGTTCTTTATCTGAACCACGCTTTCGCATTGAGCGCAATGGCTCAACTACTTCTTTTCCAGCTTGCTCTCCTTCATGTTGTGTGGCATAGACTGATTTTACATTTCTGCGGCGTGTTCTTCCATGGACTAAGCTTGCATCAAGATTTTGTTCCAAGTCTGAAACCTGAATTGGGGACTTGGGTGTGTTTTTCCCCTCGGATGTCTTGGATGTTTCTCGAGGAGATGAAGCCCTCTTGAGTTTCTCCTTGTCAATGCGTTCACTCTTTCGAGTAACAGGTTTTTCACTCACTGGAATTTGAGAAAGCCGTGTAGAACGTAGCCCTGGCGCAGCAGGCCTTGCTCTTTTGCTCTTGGGCTGTTTACGGTTGGGTAACAGCTTGATGTCAGCTTCCAATGGTTGTGTAGATACATATTTTTCTGTCTCCGTTTTCTGGGGTTCCTTGCATTGTGTAGATTCTTTATCTCCTGTTTTGAGCTCAGTTGTAATCATTTCAGCAGGAGGGAATTCAGCAGTTTCTCCGTCAAAACTGCATAAAGAGCTGCCAGGTGTAGGGGGCTTATCTCCTACACCACTTTCAATTTTTTGTTTGGTATTACATAATTTTTCCTCCACTTGAGATTCTGGCTCTGAAAGGGCCAAAGGAGGTGTCGCAGTTAGTTTAGTTACAACTGATTTAAATTCTTCCAATGGAGATTGTGGTGGGGACAAATCAAGAATGTGCTCTACTTTTACTTCTTCTGGGGTTTTACTGTCATTCATTAATGGAGATGTTTCTCTGGGAGAGGGAATCTGTGGTGAACCCATTAAGATAACTATGGAATTGACAGACTGTGAATTCATTTTATTAATTTGATCTGATGCATTGACATGCAAGTCATTGTTGCCATTTTGCACATCTGCTTTGATCTCAATAGGAACATTTTCAGCATCATGTGCAGGGTAATCCTTGTCTTTTTGCTGCTGTAGCTCCAAAAATCGACTATGAAAAAGCACTTTAGGCTCTTGAGGGATGTTACCACTTCCAGAAACAGGTTGTACCTCAGTAGTACTGAGCTTAGTAAGAGGTTTACTGGCTCCTGTGTGTACATCCTGATCTTTGCGCTCAAGGCGTTGCAAGCGCAGTGAATCCTGTTCAAAGATTGAGCTATGGAGAAAACGCGAGGCAAATAGTTCTTGTCTCTCCTGTTCCTGTGGCTTCAGTTCGTCCTTTTTGTCACATAACTTTCCTTCTGAATCAGTACGAATCTTTTTCTTTTTCATGTACCAAGAAGGAATGGGTCGTGGCGCTAGCTCAACCTTCTCTTTATCTGAACAACTATCGGTGCTTGGGAAGCAAGTGGGAAGAAAGGACCAATTCTCCTCCCGGGATGAGTACAGGGTCTTAGCTCGTTCAAGGAGTGCTTTTGTATCTGGAGTAATGGTCTTATCTAAAGCAAATGAATAAAACTTGTTCTTTTCCAAAGAACCTGAGAGCTTAAGGTCAGGAGACCTGTCCTCACGTTCTCTGAGGATACAAGACAGAGAGTTGTTGGTGCTAGGAAGGTCATGTTTGCTCTCACTATACTCATCGGAATCAGACTGCACTTCTCCAGGTTCTAAATCTTGACCAACATTTGTATGTATTGTTTCATTTTTTACAAGGCTGCTTGGACTGGTCATTTCCAACCTCACAGAATCAGATTTTATTTTTCGCTCCCAGCGATGCAGTAATTCCTTATCACACCCAAGCAATGCTGATTGAAGCTTGGTGAAGTCAGTATCTGGAGCATCTCTTGCTGTCAGGTCCAAGTTGTACTTTAATAATTCAATGTGTGGGAATATTTTCTCATCTGCTATTGGAGAAGACCTTTGATCTTTTTTTATGAATGATAAGGAAATCTGGGCACTGTCAGCTTCAATTGTGGAAATCTGACTTGCACTTAATGATGTAATATTCTGTTGTCCAGCCTCATGTAAATGTGAAGGACTGCAGATGTTTTGTTCACTTTCTGGAGAGAGAACCTCAGTGTCAGATTGGTCCAATTTCTTGCGTTTTGAAGATGTTATATTGTCATCATTCTGATTGGATTTTATTGGATCACACAGCATACAATCCTTTTCAAAATCATAAACCTCATTACATTGTGGGCTTTCAGATTTAGCAAATGTATCAGGCTTAAGAAGATTTTGACCAAGCCAGCTACTCGATTCTGTTTGTTTTTTGCACCTTTTCATCTGGTCAAAGTGTGAAACAAGTTCTTCGTTACATTCAGTAGATTCATTGGACAACACTATGCTGTCTGCAACTTCGAATGAATCCGGTTTTCTTTCTTCTAATTCTGCATCAATATTGCTATCATCCAACAACTTTGTTAAACTTGAGCTATTTTGGCTTTTGAATAACCCACATTCCATTTTAACATATGACGTTTCTAATGAATCTAGGGAATATTCATTAAGGCTTCCTAGTCGTGACTGAAGCTCAAGGGTTAGGCCAATGGAGTTTGTTTCAGAGTCTTGTCCATCTTTTGGACTGTAAACAGAAACTACTCTGTCACAATTGTCTTTACTGTGCGCCTTTTTATGGATCCTTTTTAACACAAGGCTCTTCTCATCAATCAGCTCCTGAGCACCGTCTCCGACGAGACAAAGTTCCTGTCTGCCGTCTTCCTTCTCAACAGGTCTTTTTTGTCTGTTGGGTTTACCAACAGAGTCTTCAAAGCGCCTTTTCCTAGCTGCTAAACGGTCAATATCTACAGATATAATATCAAATCCTACTTCAGGTTTACCATGTTTCTTTGTCTTCAATTTAGCGTCTTTGTCAACATCAACAAGGCTAGACAAATTCTTTTTTTCCACTTTCCCAAGTTTGGGATTTTCCACTTTCGCGGATTCTGTGTGACATGGAGGACTTTTGTGTTCCTCTGAAGGAGACGCCAACCGATGACCCATCATGTCATTTTCCCCCTTGGGTCGTCTTTTCTCTGGGGCAGTATGCCCAGTTATTTTACCTTCTTTACTTTCTTTTTCTTTGACCCGGGTTAATTGTACAACGCATGGCAAGATATCCACCTTCACCTTCCCAGAGCATTCCTTTTGGGTCTTTATACTTTTACTTTGAAACGTTGCCACAGGGCTAACATCTCTTTCAACTCCGGGTTCTATCTCTTGGGAACTAGGTGAAGAAGCTTTGAGCTTCTTTAGCATTTGTTTATCAATTTTGTCTTTTCGTCCTACCCGTTTCTCCTTGTCACTGACATTTCCTCGTTCAACGTCAGAAGGACGATCTTTATCAAGCTTATCACTCTTGTTATACCGTTCAGCGTGTGTCTTGTCAGGTTTCTCAAATCTGGGTGGGGAGACTGAACTACAGCTTCCACTCCTTTCAGATGACCTACAGCAGAGCCTGCGGTCAGAGTCACTCTGTATCCTCTCTGAAAGGGATGGTGACACTGTAGGGCTGGGGGGTCGGTGGGAAGGAATATGAGGAGGGCTTTGGCTGCGTTCAATAGTCCTTCTGCCATGGTCACGTCCGCGGTCTGTTTCAAAACGCTCCCTCTCCCTTTCACGTTCCCGTTGCAAGTAGCTGTATTTGCGGATGTCCTGCTCATATGGGTCTGCTCTGTACTCTCTATATTCTCGCAGGTCTTCAAAGTATTGTGGATCGTAGTAGTCTCCTTGGTATGGGTCCCATTCACCATAAAACTCCCGGCTTCGGGACGGGTATTTGCGTCTTGGATCTTCACCATACGTTGCTGAAGTTCGTACATTGTCATAATATGTTCGCTCTGCCGAAAACTCATATTGAGTTCGTCGCTCATCCCTGGAATAAAAAAGGCAGAATTAAAAATTAATTATTATTTCTGAAACAATTATAAAATTATCAAGGTTGACTGAGTGGTGACAAAAAAAAACAACAACCTTCGATCAGTTATGAGGTCGTAGAAATCCCTGATGTCCTGGCCAGATGCCTGCATCGAACGATAAAATGCCATCTGACTTTCCTGATTGGCAAAGTCCACCTGAAAAACATATTTTTGTTGACTATAAATCTCTGTACGTGTGCAATTTTTTCGAAAATTCATCCAATCAACTTCACACTTGGCAGGTGTAGTGCTGAGGACCCAAATAAGTGCAGTGTTGAGTGTGAAGGTTTTTGAATGAGCGGTTCTCGAGAAAGTTGTAAGAAATCGGCCTGTTCTGAACAGGCAGAGAACGGGCACTGCACTGGCGCTTGTATTGCTGAGGACCCCAGGAAGTGCAGTGTTGAGTGTGAAGTTGTTTGGGTGAGAAAGCTGCAAGCAGCGGCCATGCAAACGGCGGATTCCAATGGGCATGTTTCAAATGGGCAGGTGCACACTTTGAATGGGCCTGTTTTGAACGGCCGATTAGTATATACAATATGTACATCTCTCATTTGGAATATGAACAATGTTTTTGGAGTAGCATAATTTCACAGAAACCAGGCGTGGTTTAACTCACCTTGACCTTATTGCCCCCTATCTTCCATCCCTTGGCTTCTTTAACAGCAGCCTGTGCATATTCAATGTTGTTGTACAGAATTAAGGCCATCCCTTTCATTCTGTCAAAGACAACCTAGAGAAAAAGGAAATGGGTTACATGGTTCCTGAAGGTTCTGTCAGAAGGACAGAAATGAAGTTAAAGCAAAGACTTTTACCTTGGAAACATGCCCATAGCGGCAGAAATGACGAGTAAGAAACTGCTGAGTGGTGTTTGATGCCAGCCCATCCAGCCAAACACAAGTGGTAGGCATACTCTTCCCAAAGCCCAGCTAAACGTTATATTGAAAGATAGAATGCAAATTACATTTGCACAATGAAATTCTTGTGAATTAAAAGCAAATACAGAATTGTAACGGACACAAAGATGTTTACCTTTAGCCGATTGCTGCCAAGGTACTCCCCATCCATTTTCTTGATGGCCTTGCAGACGCTGGCGATGTCGCAGTACTGTAGGAAAGCATACTGAGGGGCTCCATTTACCTTCTTGATGTCAATATCCTTTGGAGAAAAGAGTCATGACATTTACTATAACATACACCACCATGAACACTAAAACATGACACATGTTGATATGATATGATATGATATATGTTGGAAAACAAATAGTGTCACCAACATACAACAATTTCTCCAAAGCGTTGAAAAATGCTGAGCAGATCATGATAGCTGGTCGTCTTCTCCAGATTTCCAATGAATAATGTTCGCGTGGCTTTGGGGTGGAACTCATCGATCCTCTCATCCAATGGACGGAACTCATTCTCGCTTTCTGTCTCTGAAAACAAATTGCATCATTATGAACTTCACACAGTTCTCCAATAAGGCATCTCTCCATGATGCTTTATCGAAACGCAGCCATAACTTACCAGGGCCATTCCAGGCTATGACCTCAATTTGCATTCCAAAAAACAGCTTCCCTTTTGATGCCATCTGGGCCTTCTCCTGGTCCTCCTGTTGACGGAAAAAGACCAGTCCATAGCGCTCCTCGGACGCCCCATGGATCTGTACGGACGTTACCTTGCCATGCTTCTTAAATTCATGAAACAGACCATCCTTTAGACTTGTGTCTGTAGAAAAAAATACAATCAACAGGAAAAAATTATTTACAAAAACACATAAAATATAAATGTTTGCAGATTAATCGATCCGCAAGCACTCCTGCAGCACTTGCTGCTTGGACAGAGAAACAAGAACGTGAACCGACCTGTAGAGCGTGCTGGAAGGTTTTGGACCTTGATGCCAAAGCTCTTCCGAGGCTCGTCCTTGTCGAGGGACGATAGAAGTGCTGAAGGGGCAGGAACAGCAGCAGACTGCACAGAGCGTGCAGGGGAGTCATCACTGGAACTGCTGCTAGAGTCACTGGAAACACAGACAACACTGCCTTATACATGAGAACTGTCTCAAAGTGTCTTAGGGTTTAGGGTTAGGGTTGGGGTTAGGGTTAGGGTTAGTGTTAGGGTTTAGGGCAGGGCTATTCAACTGGCGGCCCACGGGCCAAATCCGGCCCATCAATCAAGTCAGACCGGCCCAACGACCGAGACCAACGTTCTTTTTACAAAAGAACTAACCCTAACCCAAATAAAATTTTTATTTTTAAATAAAATCTAAAACATGAAGTTAATATTAAAAAACCCCCGTTAATATTAATATCCATGTTCAAACCAGCAGAGTGCTCATGTGTAACGTAAACTAGATCCTGTTTTACATACAATAGGTGGCGCTATGCAAATGCAAAGACGGAAAAAAGAAAAGAAAACAAGCGCTCCTTCCCGTGTAGGGCTGACAAATGCAACAATGTCACTTTCAACGCTTAAAAAACGAAAAGTTGAAAAGTTGATTTCGATGCAGCTGTTTGCGGCATCTGCATCACTGTTTGCGGATTGCCCTCACTTAATATGAGCCGGCCTTCTCTGCCCTTGCCCAGTCAAAGAAGTGCAATCTCTCCCATTAGTAGCGTATTGCGCTATTGTTTTCTGATTTGTGTGAGTTAGAGAACTGGAGTATTGAATGGATGTGGGGCAGGTTAAGTGATGTCAGTTAAAATAAGTGAAATAGTCAATTGAATATGGAGACAACAAGAAAGATGGTTCTAAATGTATTTACAGGAAATGGCGTGATGTAGCTAAACAACAAGGTGGTTATGTTTACAGTTGTTTTTCTTAGTTGTTGCACTGAATGTATTTACAGCCAGGCGATGCTGTGATGTAGCTAAACCAGAAAGCTGGTTGTATTGTATTTACAGGAGATGCTGTGATTAAGCTAAACCAGAAAGCTGGTTATGTTTACAGTTGAAATTAAGCACTTTGCCTACTGAATTCAAGGTTTTTAGGCTACTTTTGCAATATAGCAAAATAAAAGGCATTGTGAAGTGTACATACATAATGAGAATAATGGCTCAGGGAAATGTCCGGCCCATAGACCCTTAGCTTTCTGACAATTTGGCCCCATGAAAAATATAGTTGAATAGCCCTGGTTTAGGGTTTAGAGTTTAGGGTTCGGGTTAGGGTTAGTGTTAGGGCTTAGGGGTTAGGGGTTAGGGTTAGTGTTAGGGTTAGGGTTTAGGGGTGTGTTTCATATTGACTGTTCAATATGTTATGGTTAGGGTTAGTGTTAAGGTTAGTGTTAGGGTTGGGGTTAGGGTTAGTGTTAGTGTTAGTGTTAGGGTTAGGGTTGTGTTTCAATTGACTGTTCAATACGGTATGACACAGAACACACTGCATCCTAAAAGCCAAATGATTCACTGTCAGGTGAGAAAAGGCATACATTTTGTGGATCCACTAAAAATAATATGAATTAAAATGAATATAAAATAAATGATTAGATGCTTTTAAATACCGAGGGAGAATATATCTGTTTTAATCACCTTGTATCATTATTTTTATTATTAAGCTACAGTGAACAGTGTTAAGAGACTTGTATTATGACTAGTCAGTACGTATCATGCGTCCATTTTAACACAGAAGCTTGTCAATTCCTTGGCCCTGCTTGCTTTTCAAGGCACTCTGCTGTTATGTTGTCTTCCCCCTCTCCTCTCCTCTCCTCTCCCCTCCTCTCCCCTGCTCTCCTCTCCTCTCCTATCCCCTCCCCTCCTCTCCTCTCCTCTCCCCTCCTCGCCTCTCCTCGCCAGACACTCCCGGACGTGCTGCTGACGAAACCTGCCCTATTGGGGCGGGCAGGGAGCCAGCAGTGGCCAGCAATTTCCAGTTCCAGCTGGATCTCGGAGGAGGAGGAGGGAGTGGGGGGGGCATTACCCACAAACAGAGGTAAGCAGTGAGAAAATACACCAGTCCCTTGAAATGTCCCTCACTGCACTACCGTATCACACCACATGTGTCACTAGAGCACAGCAAAAATATGGTGGCAATTTCTCAAGCAGATCTCAGGCAGAACATCAAATTCACTCATAATTGGCTGTATGTGTTTTTAAGGTGTTGTTATTTTTAAATGTATTATTTGATAAGTGAAACATTGGCAATCTTTTCTCCTCCACCAGGCACAAACAAAACACAGCCATAGAGGTTCATCACACGTTGATGATGTCATCATGACAGGTTCATCACACGTTGATGATGTCATCATGACAGGAGGTTCATCACACGTTGATGATGTCATCATGACAGGTTCATCACACGTTGATGATGTCATCATGACAGGTTCATCACACGTTGATGATGTCATCCTGACAGGTTCATCACACGTTGATG
>OMKP01082895.1:0-11730 GCA_900302375.1 Bathygadus melanobranchus | reverse complement strand
GAGCACTCTGTTTCCTGCTGATTCCTTCTATCAACTTTTGGAGTTGATAGAAGGCCAGTTCCTGAAGACCGGAGGGGCCAAGAGGGACGATAGGGAACAATAAGGTTCTTCAGGTAGGATGGTGCTTCTCCATATAGGATTTTATAGGTAAGTAGTAGCGCCTTAAAATCTGACCTGGCATGGAAGCCAGTGGAGGGAGGAGAGAATAGGAGTAATGTGTTTGAATTTTGTAGTTCTAGTTAGGAGTCTAGCAGCAGCAATCTGCACAAGCTGGAGGCTTTTTGTAGTGGATTTTGGTAAGCCAGAGAACAGTGCATTACAGTAATCCAGTCTAGACAATATAAATGCGCAGATAAGAGTCTCATCCGCCACGGATAACATTGGTCTGATTCTAGCAATGATTCTAATATGAAAGAATGCAGTTCTGGTAATACTTTTTACATGTTGTTACATGTTGATCAAAAGAAAGCATAGGGTCGAACAAGACAATATTTTTTACACAGGGGCTCTGGGCAATAGTAGAGCCCTCAAGACACAAATGTGACGTCTTCAAATTGTGTTCGTCGTTGCGTTGGGCCGATGATTATCAGCTGTTTTCTCTGTGTAAAGCTGCAAGTAGTTTTGGGACATCCATCTTTTTATAGCAGTCAGGAAGGATTCAACCTTCTGGATCTGGGAATTGTTTGATCCAAGAGGAATGTAGATTTGAGCATCGTCAGCATTACAGTGAATACAGTGAGCTAATTCCACAGCTGCGAACAATATCGCCAAGAGGAAGCATGTAGATTGCAAAAAGCAATGGACCAAGGACCGACCCTTGGGAAACACCAAAGCTATCGATTTTGAATCTTCACAGAGAACAAATTGTGTTGTTATTTGTAAGATAACATCTAAACCAGAGAACAGCCGAGCCTTTTACGCCAACATAGTGTATGCTATGGTCAATTGTGTTTAAGGTGGCACTGGGGTCAAGCAGCACCAGCAGGGAGCTTGCATTGCTGTCCATGGTAAGGAGAAGATAATTTACCACTGTGGTCCCAGCAGTTCCAGTAGAATAGAAAGTCCTATACCCAGACTGAAAGGGTTCAAGTAAGTTGTTCGTTGTCAGGTGATTGAAATTATTTGGGTAGGTACAATTCTTTCTGGTATTTTAGAAAGAGAAAGCAGATAGAGATAGGCGGATAACTGCTGAGTACTTCAGGGTCTAGACCAGGCTTCCTGTGTTTTATCACAGCACCCTTAAAGGTAGAGGGAACTATTCCAGTAGACAGGGACAGGTTCATGATTTTGAACACAGCATGTCCAACCACTGGGAAGAGTTCTTTAAGAAACTTGGTAGGGAGATTGTCCAGCATACAGGTAGTGGTTTTAGATGCCTGTGTTAGCTTAGCAAGTTCATCCAAGGAGATTGTGCTGAACTGCAGGAAAGTTGCTTCAGGGGCGATACGTGGTGGCGCTCTTGTCGAATGTTCAAGATAAAGCATAGGAAAAGCATAAATGTCTTTTCTAATTGATTTGATATTGTGCTCAAAGAATTCCAAGAAGTTGCTTGCTGAGAGATAGGAGCCCTCAGGGAGGAGGTTGTTTTTGCCTCAGATATTTTACAGTGTCAAGGAGAAACACCGGGTTCTAGGCGTTTCTAGTAGTAGTTGATACGGTTCTGTAGTTGAGCAGGCTGTTGTGCCATGCAAGATGAAGTCGTTGAACAACATTTGCGGTCTTGTTATCTTTCTCTTGTTTGAGGGTGCGAGTGTCTTCATTGAGCCATGGCGCTGGTCTTTATGCTTTCCACTTTTTAACAACAAGAGGAGCAGCAGAGTCAATGGCTGCAGATAAGGGAATGAAGTCAGAGAGAGGAGCAAGTAACAGGGGTAACGTGTCTGCTAAGGCTGTGGTACTTGCAGGGGTGATATGACGGCAGCTATAAGTAGCCTGGCAGTCGTCCCTCAGGCAAAATACCGCTACCTGGAAAGTGATCAGAAAGTGATCAGAAAAAGCTGAGGTATAAGGTCAGACAACCAAATCTAAAATTTCAACACCACGGGTCAAGACAAGGTCCAGCATGTTTCCACCAGTGTGGGTAGGCTGCTGGACAAGCAGCTTGAAGGCAAGTGTGTATGTGATGGCAAAAGCCTTTGCAAGAGAATCAAACAGATTATTCACATGAATGTTGAAATCCCCAATAAGCAAAACATTGCCAGAATATATCATAAGATCAGCCGCAAATTCAGAGAACTCATCCACAAAGAGTGAGTATAGGCCCGGTGGGAGGTAAACTATAGCTAAGTAGAATTAATCTGCAATGCAATGTTCTCTCTGCAATTGTCTTTGTTTAATAGGAACTGGGGAGTAGAAGGCAAGCACCTCAAAAGATGAGTGTGGAGTGTTTGTGGTTGGTGGCTGGTTAAAGTAGCCTCATTTGACCAGAGTCAGGCTGATTAGTCTGGGGCTTGGTGAGGCTGCACACCTGTGGTGCATTGGCTAAACAATTCCCACAGGTGAAACCAGCCATCACCACACACACTCAGGAGAACGCTAGCATGCTAGCTTCATACCACCTGCTCTGTCCACAAACAAATACAAACTCTGAAATAAACCAGTTTAATTCAACACCTTCCTGTGTCCTGATGGAGAAGCCCAGCAGAAGCCACTTTTAGTGGCGTGTAGTATGGTCAACTGCTACAATTAGAAGATTCAAGATTTTTATTTGTCACATACACACAAAGGGTTTGCAGTGAAATGAAAGTGACAATGCTCAGCAGGGATGTGCAAAGGGCAACAAGTACACACTATTTACAATATAAAAAGCCAACACAATATTTACAACACAGTATTTACAGTAAGAGCACTATAGATGTATATATATGTATGTATGTATATATGTATAACAATTTGTACATGTGTATATAGATATTGATAATTATTGTATTATATATATATATATATTGGTCTTAGGACAAGTTTCGAATTGGAGATTCGAGCCAGTCCACCATATTTCTTTGTTTCTTTGTGAGCTAACGTAGTTGGGTTGGGGTAGCTTCGTTTAATGGTAGATATACAGTACGTCTGGTTTTAACCAGGTTTTACATAGACCCAGGATATCTCTTATTTTCAACAATTGAAAGATCCTGGACCAAGAGCGCATTAGTTTAAAGCGATCTGATACTAACGAATCCAATTTTGAGCTCTTCTGATTTATTAAAATGCGGGCTTTATGCCTCGGGACAGTACGGGGCAGCACCACAATACTAATGGCAGTAGCTGTACTATAAACCTCCAGTTGGCAGACGCTGCTGTGGCCAGTATTAAAACATGGACGCGCCTAAGTGTCTGCATTACCTGTTATATCACCCAGGCTAACTAGCTTGGTTAACCCACCCAGTGTTCTAGACTGAAAGGTTGCCAAGTATAATGCTAGCATGTTCGCTAATCACTTGCATCCCAGCGTGCTGTAAGTGAATGTGTCCAGTCAAGTATTTTGAGCTATGCTGTGCACATAGCAAATGTTGCTCCAGGTTTTGCGAGAGATTGGCAATTGTAGCACTGTGACCTTTCTGTTGTGAAGCTCTCCTGTGTCGTCACTGTGTTTAGAATCATCCTGGGATTATCCTTATGAAAGATATAGTATAGTTATTCACTTAATGAAATTAAGTAAGTAAAGTTTATTTAGTATAGCACCTTTCACAGACCAATGGTCACAAATTGCTTTGTATGAGTGAAAAATAGGACCATAAAAACAGTAAAAATGAAACAGTAAGACATTAAAAACATAAGCAACAACAAATGTACAAAATTACAAACACTTGACAGCACGAATTAAAATGTCAACAGGACCGCAGTGTTACATTGTGTCTCATGGTAATGGTAATGGACTGCATTTATATAGCACTTTTATCCAAAGCGCTTTACATTTGCCTCACATTCACCCATTCATACACCGACGGTGGTGTCAACCATGCAAGGTAACAACCAGCTCGTCGGGAGCAGTTAGGGTTAGGTGTCTTGCTCAGGGACACCTCGACAATTAGCTAGGCAGAGCAGAGCAGACCAGAGGGGCAGAGCAGCTCCGGACGACACAAACAGAAACCCAGCAGAAGGACGACCAGACAGGCGGAGCCACTCAGTATGACGGGCAGACATGTGGAGCCACTCAGGAGGACGACCAGACAGACAGAGCCACTCAGGAGGACGGGCAGTAGGATGACCAGACAGACGGATCCATTCAGAAGGAGGACCAGACAGACTGAGCCACTCAGGAGGACTGGCAGGAGGCCGGTGACGTAGACGAAACTGCTCCAGAGACCGGCGGCGTAGACGGAACCGCTCTGGAGGCAGTCGGCAAAGACGGGACCGCTCTGGAGACCGGTGGCAAAGACGGGACCGCTCTGGAGACCGGTGGCATGGACGAGACTGATCTGGAGACCGGCGGCGTGCACCAGACGGCTCTGGAACCTCATAAGGCAGAAACACAGGAAACTGGGCCAATGGTGACACGGAAAGCTGACCCACTGGAGACACTGGGAGCTGACCCCCTGGAGACTGGGGCAGAGCTACAGAGGACGCTGCAGACTGGGGAAGCAGAGCCACTGGAAATGCTGCAGACTCAGGGCGCAGAGTCATTGGGGATGCTGCAGACTCAGTGGGCAGAGTCACCGGGGATGCTGCAGACTCAGGGCGCAGAGTCACTGGGGATGCAGCAGACTCAGGGTGCAGAGTCATTGGGGATGCTGCAGACTCAGGGGGCAGAGTCACTGGGGATGCTGCAGACTCAGGGGGCAGAGTCACTGGGGATGCTGCAGACTCAGGGGACAGAGTCACTGGGGATGCTGCAGATTCTGGGGACAGAGTCACTGGGGATGCTGCAAGTGGGGGGCTGGACTCAATGTCAGACAGGCAGGAACAGGACCCCTCAGGACAGGAACCAGACATCTCTGGCAGACAGGAGGCTGTCAACTGATGGGCACTGGCTGGGACTGCCAATGAAAGTTAAGGCAGGGCGTTACAGGCACAGCCAGGGACAGCCAATGGAGTTTCCGTGAGTTCATGTAGGGGGTCGGCGGGGACAGCCGAATGGGGTTCTGGCTACTGAGTAGGCCGGGAAACAGGCAGGAGAACCAGAGGTGCCAGGGAAACGGGATATCTGCGGCCAAAACGGACATGAGGTCGCTGCGGCCCAGCAGGGGGAACAGGACCATGAGGTTGCTGCGGCCCAGCAGGGGGAACAAGAACATGAGGTCGCTGCATCCCAGCAGTTGGAACAGGAACATGAGGTTGCTGCAGCCCAGCAGGGGGAACAGGAACAATAGGCGGCTGCGGGAACAGGTGGCTGCTGCGACCAAACAGCAGGAACAATAGGCGGCTCTAACCGGCTCGGCATGGCGGCTATATACAGTAGTCCAAAGAAACACCGGGCTTCTTAAATCCAGTCCTGGGAGTCTGTTGGACGATACAAGGTCCTCCCAGAGCTAGGCAGGTTCTCAGATACTCACCTTGTTTTGCGATTGTCTCGCTTTGTTTCGCGATAGCTTCCCAAAGCGAGAGACAACCTGAGACAGTCTCTGAGTGAGAGTTCGCTGGGTCCATCATGGCCAGATTGTTCTGTTAAATTGTGTCTAAACTGTTTAACTAGTGGACCCAAGTGCAGAACGCACAGACAAGGAGACAGACAAGAAAGGTATTGTTCGTGATGCTTTACTTAAATAATATTAGCATTACTCATCACCAGTGTGATGTTTTAGGATTCTCTAAATTCATCAATCACACTCAGACGACTTGGTAGAAGATGGTCTCTTAGTGAGCGTTCTGCTTCATATCCCGACATTCAGCTTCTATATTTTACATACTGAACACTGTATGTAACACTATAACACATTTTACTGCTGTCCCTTAAAGGGCACATGTTCACAATCTGTCATAACTGGTAATGCCTATGGACATTACAATACAAGGTATTTGTAATGGAGACGGTGAATATGGAGCTTGGTTGATTTCTAGTCGCTCTACCCTCTTACACCGCAAACAACGAATAGTGTCATTTAACCAGGGGGATGAATTGACGAAGGGAACATGTCTCATTATACTAGGAGCCAACTTATCCACAAAGAAGGAGCAAGTTGAATTAAAAGAGTGGACCAGCAACATCAGCGTGAGGAGACAACACTGTGCTTGGGTCAAAAGCTGCATAAAACTGCAAAAAAACAAAAGACAGGTTCAACCAAACACAGTCATGGTCAGTAACATGCAGCTCCTCAGAGCAGATAGAATATTTAAACCAAGTGTAAAAACTAGGTCCAAGGTATCACCTCTAATGTGTCCAGACACATTTTGGATAAAATTAAAAGGCTCAGTGACATTAAGAAAATCAGCAGCAAAGCTGCAAGAAACGTCATTGATGTGAATATTAAAATCACCAACCATTAAAACTCTGACCAACCTAATGATGGAGGATAAAAAAATCACTGAATTCAGACATAAAAGAGCTGTTTGAACCAGGGGGTCTGTAAATTAAATTACGATAAAAACGGATTTGAACGACCAACTCATTTGAACTGTAGTTCAAAGGAGAAGAAAGCTCCAGTACTCAGCGTCCCAATTTAGAAAGCGGTTCCTACAAACCACAGTAAAGTCCTCCAACCCGGCCCGAGGTCCTGGGAGTGCTGATAAAAGTACAATCCGAAGGGCAGAGTTCGATTAGAGGGCCATATTCAATGCTCCTTAGCCAAGTCTTGGAAACAGAAACAGGAAATTGAAGCCCTTTCCAGATAAATAAGTTGAAGGTGAACTTTCTCCCATGAGAGATGTCCATGCCGGCTGCTGGGACACAAATTCCACTTCCACACTGTTCCCAAATCCAAAACCGGCCCCAACGAGACATCCAAACACCTCTTATGATTATGATTATGATTATTGTTATGTTGTACACATGTTCTATTATTTGAAATATGTGTGACTTTCTTACATTGCTATCTTCCATGGACTTATTTTGAGTCTTTATTTTCTTGCCACTGCTTTTAATCTGTAAGCTCCCGGCTTCGCCAGGTGTTTGTTGAAGCTTGAGTCCGAATTCAAGAGTTGTAGAGAAAATAACAGGCAAAATAACATCCCCAAAATAGCATCCCCTGCCTCTCTGTTCCCTCCCCATGTTTCTGCACTGTTCAGATGATAGCTCAGTAACTGTGTTGATAAGGCAAGATGGATTCCCCGAACCCATCAAGAAGAGATGCCTTGATTGGTCATAAATGAGCTGGGAACAGTCTAAAATCTAGATGGTCTCATACAGAGGCAGACGCACAGTCAACCAGAACATATATTCTCACACAGCATTTCACTCACTAATGGCAATTTTCAGATGTAGTATAAATATTATTTATCATTTGTAATTCAGTCACATGATTTTTTTAAAGGGATCAAATAGCTATATATTGATGTCTATATGAGACAGAGAGCGTAACAGTGATGTTTTGGCTGTTTCCATTTGCTCCAAACAAATTTCATATATTCATATTTGAAATGCATTTACATTTTAAATTGTACAGTGCTTTGCAATATGGCTAATGAGGTCGTGCCTTATGCTTGATCACCTTCAGTGGTTGTTGATATCCATGTACAGCTGTGTGTGTGTGTGTGTGTGTGTGTGTGTCTGTGTGTGTGCTAATTCACAGGCCTGCCGTAGGGGAAGGGATGTAGATAGCAGAGAGCAAGAGGGGGGAGGGAAGAACAGACAGTGGGAGGAGAGGAGAAAAGTGAGACAGGAGCTGGCATGGGTCATTGAGGCTAGACATATATGTGTGTTCTAAATCAATCATAGAGCAGAACACGAGAACACGAGCGAGCAGAGAGAAACAGCAGAGAACAATTTGAGGTAAAGATAGAGGGTCTGCAACAGTTGTCATCCGATCTGTCTGTTAATTCAAGAAAGAGATGGATGGACAGATAGATAGATAGATAAATCAAGTCGAGTAGATGTATCTGTTACATGAACAACCATAGACGTACGTGAGCAATAAAATGAAATTGGCAAGTTCCATCTGATGTACAAGAGGAAGCTACGAACTAACGACAGCACCAAGCGAAGATATAATCAGACTGACGCCAATACTTTGCTCCAGTGGGCCTTGAGTCCACACCAATTAACCACGTATCTCTCTTCTCCTCCTCCACCACCTCCTCCTCCCACTCCTCCTCTTCCACATCTAACACTCCCCCCCCCCCTTTTTACCCATTTCAACTACTTCTCTTCCTCCTCACATTTTTATCTCTCTCACTCTCACTGTTTTTCACCAGCCACATTTCTTCCAATGTGATTCTCATATTCTCCCCCACTCCTTCCATGGCCCATTACAACCAAGGAGACACAGATCTCTAAATGGCCGACAACAGGCCGCTATAGCGATATGTTGCTTTAGTACCAGGTTTATTTTCTCTTCCACCACCAGCTGTTGGCCCAATAGACAAGCTAAGAAGCCCTGGTCCCGAGGTCCTGCTGTCTGTGCAACACATCTGATAACATCATTGGCTAGAGATAGTAAAAGTGACCATGATGAGTCCACTACGCGTGATGCTTCCGATAGACTGAACTTAGACAGATGATGTGATGAGCAGAGTGGGTGTTTTTATTCATAACATGTATGATTCATATTGCAATCAACCTTGCTTAAACGTTGTTTTATATATATTTGGATCTGATCAAATAAGAGCGCAGGAAGAACAATTACACTCTGTGCCGGCACGCACATACACACTCACAAACACACCGGCGCGTTTCATTTAGAAATGGATGGATACATTTCACTTTAGCAGAGTTAGGTACATTTCCTCTTTGCTGAAAAATTTAAAATGAATTTGACAATGACATATGGCAATAGTCTCTGCATCGGGTCTAGGCTCAGTTGCTCCTTTGTTGCCATGGAAAATATATTGAAAAGTGATTCAGTGGCTGTGTTGAGCTTATTGAGTTAACTAACTATGCAATAAAGACACATCATGTCTCACTATACATTTAAACCAATGGTTATATGAATAGAGAGTGCACATTTATTTGGCCTCCATGCTCCAAAATTAATTGGAAGTCCTTGGATGGTTAGTTAATAATTCTTCCTTTTTCTGTCTCTTTCTTCTGTGTCTGTCTACCCGCCTTCTTGCCTGTCTGTCTGCTTATCTGTCTGACTTATTCTATATCTGTCTCTGCATCTGTCTGCGTGTCTGTCTGCATGTTTGTATGACCGTCTGTCCATCATGCCTGTCTGCATGTCTGTCTCTCTGTGTATCTGTTTGACCCTCCGTCTGTCTGTCTGACCCTCTGTCTGTCCCTGTGTGTAGGAGGGGGACTCCCTGGGAGCCATGGAGAAGGTGTGTCGTCAGCTGACCTACCACCTCAGCCCCCACTCCCAGTGGAGGAGACAGGGCCTGCTCAAGAGGAAGCCACAGGCCTGGTGAGTGTGTGTGAGTGTGAGTATGTGTGTGTGTTTGTGTGTGTGTGTGTGTGTGTGTGCCTGTGTGCGTGCGTGCATTCGTGGGGGCCTGGTGAGTGTGTGTGCGAGTGTGTGCATATGTTCCTTGTCATTTGGTTCTTGTGTGTCATCGGTGAGTCATCAGCTGCCCCTTTTGGACTACATGGAGATCTGTAACTCTCTCTCTGGCTCGTCTAGCTCTGTCTTACCATCTTACCTCTCTGTGATCTTCTAGCTGCATCTTAACACTGTGGCTCGCTTACTCGCTTTCTATTGCAACTCTGTTTCTATCACCCTGTCTCTCCCTCTCTCTTATTCAAGGACATTGATTAGGATAGGAATAGGTTGTGTGTGTGTGTGTGTGTGTGTGTGTGTGTGTGCGTGTGGTTGTGGTTGTGTGTGTCTCTCTTTCCCAAAAGGAAACTAATATGAGATCATTGGAATGTCCATCTCTCTTCTCTTCTCTCCATGTTATTCTCCTCTTGCTGTCCTTTGAGATCGTATTGATATTATTTTACTTATTTTTCATGGTCGACCTATATGGGCATTTCAATGACGGATGCTGATATTTAGAGAGCAGGGCTGCTGATATATATTACCGATATCATGTTGTTGTTGTTTTTTTTCATGTGATAAAATACAACAATTTATTCCGAAAGATAAATTAGACAGAAAATAGTGAATAGATAATAGAAAAAATACAATCCATTATTCCATGCACATTACAATCTAATATACATGATTAAGTTATGCTGTATATTTCAGAAGGTGATGGAACGGTATTTAAGGGAGAGCGGGGAACAGTATGTCAGAAGTGACGTTGTTATTTAACACTAGCAACGGTTTTAGCCAATGTCAACCATGCAAGGCGCCAGCTTGCTCATCGGGAGCAGTTAGGGTTAGCTGTCTTGCTCAGGGACACCTCGACACTTAGCTAGATTGCCAGACAACTGCTCTACCTCATGAGCCACTGCCGCGCTGTAAATAATAATAACTTTGTTCACTCGCATTGCACAGCCTGCTGCTTAGACTGTATCATCTACAATGTGACTAGAGGTGACAACAATTTGATAGAGCAAATATTCTGTCCCGCGAATCCACTACTCATTGAACACAGTGCCACGTTAGCTTGGTGTGTTGAAGCACAGACAAACACACACACACACACACACACATGCGTGCAGAGGGAGAGAGATATGCATGTCGCACACAAGTGCAGAATAGTTCTGTTAGTTTGACAAAATGTTGTATTGAGGAAGATTCAAATCTAGGTGTAGTTTCCAAGTCCTTTCTTCCAAACAGACGACAGTCACCAGGACGCAGGATACCCCAACAACCAGCCACATCCTGCTACATGGTTGACTCTTGTTTCTTTCACTTATACAAAAGTTTCAAAACACATGACAAGGGCGGGGCTATCGGAGGTCCTTCCATCTCCAATACCTGTTCTCTAGTAATAAAATACCAAAAGGTGCAACCCCGTATTTTTTATTGGGTTTCCGTTATTTGAAAAAGCCAATCACAAACTGCCTGTGATACCTGGGTGAGATTGGCACACAAACCGGTTGGTCTGGGGAGGGTCTATTGTTTGACTTCAACATGAAAGAAAGGCCATAATCCCACAATAATCCCAACCCCTCAATCACTTCCTGATCAACTCCTCGAGACAGGTCTGGCAGAGAGGGGGATGAGAACAGGATGACCATATTATCTGTTAAGGGAATTAGTTCTTTCTTCTTCAGTTAATGCTAGCTTTCTGACTCCTGTTAACGCAAGCCCTCTTGTAGAATCGAGGCTCTCTCTAGCCCACTAGCAAATGCAACCGACTGTAACCAACGTTGGGTATAACTATCAAATAAATCGCTTAGCAGATTGTTGACTTGAGACCAGAGGAGAGGTTAGTCAATCCTGTCTTCATCCTCTGCCTCAGCTGACAGCAGGTGCTGCTGGCTTTGCCCACTCGTGAATAGTTCTGCTGGCTGACTATTAATGTTACTCTCCTGCTGGCAAACTTTGCACTGACATGATCATGTATATGAGCACCAAGTTGGCATGTGAACACAGCGTGCTGCAGCCATGGAATCAAGCAAACGAACTGGATCAACTGAGATTATACTAGATTCTACCCAACCTAAAAATATGTATCTATGTATATAGTTACAAGCTAAACATACCACTAACGTTAGGTTACACAGCCGTCCATGTGTAGTGGGGTTCACTTTGCATTGTGTATTGCTAATGAGGACACTACAACGACTCGGTAGTTGAAGGCAAATGTATT
>OMKP01082892.1:0-16604 GCA_900302375.1 Bathygadus melanobranchus | reverse complement strand
TCTATCAAGATGCTTGCTAAGTTCTCCCTCTTTGACTAAAAGTCCAAGTGAACAGAGGACAGAATAAGTGTGCTCCAAAGTGTAATCCAGGTAAAGTAACTTGAGGCGTCTACGACGAGAGAAAGGAGTATAAATGGAAAGAGATTTGGGGAGCTATGAATACTGTGTTCTTGAGTGGGAAGAAGTGTGAGCGAGACAGGGGCTTTGAAAATGAAAGGGAAAGTGGAAAATGAAAAGGGATGAAGAGAAAGGAGACGAGAGAAAGGAGAGAGCGGGGAGGGGGGGGAGTAGGAATGGAGAGATAGAGGGGGACGGAGGGTAAGCAATACTGGGGTTAAGGGCGAAGTGGGAGTCTGTGTGACAGTATCAAAGCCACAGGCGCGGCGGCAGAGAAAAGCTGTTAACGGGGAGCTTGCCGTGCCTTAATCGATTGTGAACAGTGGCGCAGAGCACAGCCAATCACACGGGGCTTCTAGAGACTTCTCTGGGTTAGAGCACTTACACGCTGTCTGCCGCCCGATCAGCGACAGGACAGAGAGAGAGAGAGGGGGGCTGAGGAGAGTGAAAGACAGATGAAAACTAGAAGAAGAAGAAGAAGAAGGAAGAAGAAGAAGAAGAGGAGGGGGAAAAGTGGTGGAGGAGGGGTGATGCGGTGACTTCAAGGAGATTTTGCTGTAGATGTTTCATCTCGGTGATGACCTTGAGAATGCGTGTGTGTCTTTTCCATGCACTGGCATGGATCCCCTGAACCCCACGCATCTGTGTGTGTGTGTGTGTGTGTGTGTGTATTTAACATCACATATCTCTATTCGCAGATGTGATATATCTTCATGAGATGCTGGTATCTCCTTTCACAACATGTAGCAATTATCTGTCTGTCTCTGTCTGTCTGTCCGTCTGTCTGCTTGTCTTTTTTCCTGTCTTGTCTGCCTACAATGTGGTACATTTAAAGTCAGGTCTCTTGTCACACAAATGATATATATATCAAACTATGTGTGCATGTGTATCTAGACGTAGTGTGTCTGTTCACAGCATACTCACATGACTTGACATTTCCACTGAGGCCTCCCATGATAAGAATGTATCAGGCCACGGTATTGGATGAAAGCCTCCATTAAATGACATATTTAATGGAGTTGGATACAGTGTATTGAATGTTATTATTTAATGGTGTATACTATTGAACGTTGTGTAATTGTATTTGATGGAGTTGGATATATTGTATATTATGTCATGGTGTATTTACATTTAGGGCATTTAGCAGACGATTTTATCCAAAGCGACAAAAAGTTTTGTCGAAACATTTGTCGAAAATGTATCGTTGTATAGTATAGTATTGAAGATTGTATATTACGTCATGGTATATAGTAGTGAACATTGTGTAACTGTATTTAATGGTGTGTGTTCTACGTTGTGTACTGTTTAATGGTGTATATTATGTCATGGTATATAGTAGTGAACATTGTGTAACTGTATTTAATGGTGTGTGTTCTACGTTGTGTACTGTTTAATGGTGTATATTATGTCATGGTATATAGTATTGAATGTAGTTCTATGTTGTGTAATTGTATTTGATGTTGTGTATGGTAGAAGTCCACATGATGAAGTTTATATATCATATGATCGTTATAAGTAGAAGATCCAACAGAACAATAGAGACCTTTAGTCCATATATACTGTAGATCAGAATACTGACACAGTTTGTTTGCAAAGGAAAGCCTCTAATGATGCCGTTGCTACGGTGATCTAATGACGACTGTAAGCATCAGGTTCTGCACTCAAATGTAAACACCAAGAAGGTTTAAGCGACATCGCTTTCCGAATAATAACGGCAGCACTTTTGCCAGCCATGCACATTGATAACGAGCTGGAGCGATCAGGAATATGTTGGAGGAGGAACTGAACACGTTTGCCGTTGCCACAAGCGTGTTCAGACATCCCAGCTTACCCCTTTTACACAGACATCGATCCGGCTCTGTTACTAATGCCGAGGCCGGCAGAAAGGCAAAGCGAAAATGACCCCCACCCCCCCCATTCCATGTTTGTACCCTTTAAACGGAAGGCAAGGAGGAATAAAGCTGCAACATTCCCGCAATGAAATAAGCCCCTTCTGTGTAGAAGGAGCTTGTACACTGGTATGTCCGGCACTTGAAATATAACTTAGCTTGTGTAGCATCTTATCCTGGCTATCTGCTGTTGTACAGTAAGGAGCCAAACTAGCAACTGTAAGCTTGTAAACTCGTTCTATTGACCTGGCAACCAGGAATGCTTGGAACTTGTTCTGTTCTAATTGCACTCTACCTTCAGCGATATATTGTTGTCTCCCTCTATTTTGACAAATGTGTTACTTTTTTGTCAGTCGCTTTGGATAAAAGCGTCTGCCAAATGCTCTAAATGTAAATGTAAGGGACTTAAGACACTACTAGACTGGGTTTAGGACAGGACAGAACGCTAAGACAAAGGCAAACTAAATTGAGGTCTTCAATACACAAGAGGGAACAATTAACATTCAACACAGGAGGGAAACATCAAGGCTAATGAGGTAAAAGAGGAAATGAAAGAAACAGAAACAAACAAGAACTATTGTAATCTGTGACAGGACAGCCACCAGGCATTGGTCAGGATGTTCTCTGTAGAAGTCTCTTGGATGAGTTTGGGGTCCAAAATGTCTCGAATGAATGGGTTAATGGGTGAATGTGAGGCAATGTAAAGCACTTTGGATAAAAGCCTTATATAAATAATCCATTTACCATTTACGAATGAACTCCAAGGCAGGCGGCACGATCCTCCTGGTCTGGAAACAAGGGGGCCTGGTGACCGATTGAGCACTGGAAAGGAGACAGGCCAGAGGCAGACCTCTGGAGAGAGACAACGCAGGGCAGTCTCCGTGTCCTGGTTGGCACACTGTCTGAGCTCACCGCGTCCTGGGCCTCATGGACGACCTTTTCGACGCCCCAGGTGACAGCTGCAATCAGGGAGGATGGGCTTGGGATCGTTGGTTTGGTCAGCGGCGTCGAACCAGCAGGAGAGAGCATCGGGTTTATCGTTCTTAGAACTGGGCCAATATGAAAGCACAAAAATCAACCCTCTTTGACTACTGCCTTGACCACGGCGGGATCCGTGTGAATACTTCTGTGGAAATAATAAAGGCTGAAATGAGATGATGAGATGAGATGATGTTAATACGTGAAATTCACATTTCTCTGTCTTCAAACAGTTTGTTCTCCAAGCCATACGGACATTGTTTGTATGTTCCTGTTCTGACTGAGAAAAAAACTAATGTAAATATCGTTCAGTTAAACAAATACAATGCAGTTTAACATGGCCCTGAGCACATGGTTAACCAGGGCCTGAAACACTGCAGGGGCGTTAGTCACGCCAAATGTCATAACTTAACACTTGTAGTGCCCACTAGGCGTATTAAAGGCAGACTTCCACTTATCTCCCTGTCGAATGCAGACTAGAAAGTATGTGTTCCGCAAGTCGAGCTTAGTAATGATTCTTCATGGTAATATCATTCAGACCACGATAGTTGATGCAAGGGCGTTGTGTCTTGTCCTTGTTATCCACGAAGAAAAACCCAGATCCTGCTGGGGACGAAGAGGGGCGAATGATGCCAGTATCAAGGGACTCCTGGATGGATTTGTCCATAACATCCCACTCTGGCCCAGAGAGGTCGATTGCATATCGGTGGTGAGGTGGCTGTGTTGTGGCACGAGATTAACTAAAATATTGGCGTGCTAAAGACGAGTCAATACATTTTCCTTAGGGAACGGACCTAGTACTACCAGCCCAGGGATACAGGTAACAGAGGACCAGGAGCAGAAAGAAGGGCCTTCGGGAGAGTTCGACTCGCTAGTAACCTTCCACAACAGTTCTCCCTTACCCTTCTCTGGCACTCAACGAAAGACAACTTGATCGTTTTCAACTGGAGTGAGATCATTAGGAGGGGATGGATGGCTGGGCAGTGGAGTGGAGCAGTCCACAGAAGGTTGCTGGTGTTGGAACTGGAAGGGAGCTCCTGGGAGGTTACCTCGTCCTTGATTTCCTCTATCAGACTGTGGTGAAGGTCATCAAACAATGCATCAGGTTCCAGGCACTCTCTGTGGCAAGTATGTGGATAACATAGCGTCTATAGCATAATCCACCATGCTACGAACCCCTTGCTGAAGACGGAGGAGCTTCCTGGCAGCCTCCCCACCCGAAAATGGGTGGTGGAACTCCTGCATGAACTGCTGGCGATTGAAACATAAGAGTCTGTTGCTCCCACATGCACTGATGCGCACGCCGGACAGGAGAGTGATGATGTTGACGATACAGGAGCCGTCAGATGGGAAGGATGAGGGTTGGTGCTCCAACAGTAAAGAACACTGGGAGAGGAATGAGTGGCAGACCCCAGGATCACCAGAATAACATTTGGGCAGAGGCAGACGGGGCTCTCTGCAAACATCAGGTTGTGAGGGAACAGATGGGGGTTCAAGGTCCTGAAGGAGCTATTCCACCCCACACCATGCCATAACATACCACCCCACCATCCCACACCATGGGGTGGGGGTTCAAGGTCGGATCACCATACGTTAAAGTTGGGCCATGATATTCGCAGAACTGATTTTCTGCCATTCAGCCAGCTGGCAAAATCCATCTCCAAGTTGATGAACCTGTTGTTTCATGTCTGCCATTGACAGCGCCCTGGTTGGACAGAACTCCTTGGAGGTTTCTACTGAGTTCATTGGTGGTCTGATCATACTGTAAGGATCAGGTTCCGGACTCAAATGTAGACACAAAAAAATGTATTTAATGAAATTATTCAAGACAAAAAGATAACAAAGGCAACAAGCCGAAAAGCTGGCAGATTTAAGTAAAAGGTGACCAATAACTAAGATACTTACTAGACTTGGTTAACTACATTATATTCAGACAAAGAGAACGGAGGGCTTAAATACACAGAGGGAACAATTAACAATCAACACAGATGAGACACAATTAGGCTAACGAGGTAAAGAAAAGATTAACTGAGGACATCTAGGGGAAGAAACAAAAACTACACAAAGACAAACAACAATTTAAACTGTGACTTTCACTTTTTGTTTGGTTGATTACTCTGATCCAATCTTCTGCATTGAAAATACTTTATTTAGTGAACTACAATATCCATGCAGCTTTACCTACTTAGTCTCTGTTCAGGGCTGTTTTGTTTATTTGTTAAAGGCCAAGCAGACAAGCCCCAAGCCAGGGATCGAACCCGGGTCTCTAGAGCTGCCACTCCCTATGGCGTTCTGCTCTTCTGAACCAAACCAGCACATGGTAATTTCACTTCAATATGATTAATTCATGAAAATAAAATGCAAGATCAAATAAATTATACCATTGTAAGATACGACAATTTGTTACACAACGATAATACCAAGATCTTGTCTACAAGACTTCTTCTCAGTTTCATCTGTTGCTCCTCTGTTTAGAATGCTTATACATCTTACGTATACATCTTGTCAGGGCAAAACCTCATCCTGATCAGCACCCTAGTGGTGAGCAGTGATGCTGGCATGTTGTTCGTCAACGCCAGCATCACTGCTACGACATGTCCACACTGTATATCTCTGTGTTCACCAAAAGGCAAAGTGCCCTGTCCTAGACCTCTCTTTTCATTTTGTCTGCTGGATCCCCAAGATCATCCCCCCCGAGAGGCTTACGAGATGCTAAGTGGTGAGCGAAAGGTCAGGCAGGGTCACCGCTAAGCCTGACTCCGTCAGCATCGCGGGGTACTGTTCTGCCCGGTCGCCTGTCCACTCCCAGCAGTGACTCTGACGTGCCTGCTCTGCAATAAAGTTCCCAGACGACAGCATGTATGCCACAGAGAATCTCAGCAGACTTATTGTAGACTGTAGAACTCTGGGGTGTGTGTGTGTGTGGGGTGTGTGTGTGTGTGTGTGGGGGGGGTGTTAGTGGGCACTCCCTCCATTCCCAATGGGTGTGAGTCAACATCCCTAGAACGTCTACAGACACACCTGCTGAGAGGACTCAATGTCAAGTACTGCAGGAAGTGCTGAAAGTGTGTGTGTGTGTGTGTGTGTGTGTGCATATTAGCACTACTCTCATCTCATCATTTCAACTCAAGTGACATACTAATATCCTAATAGTTAGCCATTATATTAGAGCTCGCCAAAGTTAACTGAGCTTTTAAATTGGGCTGTGTGGAAGTTCTTGGTGCTATAATACTAAACTACTGACATCCATGCTAAACTGAAGACGTCCACATTGTTTTAAAACAAAGTTAAAATAAATCCTGACAAGAAAACTACTTTATTAAAATGAGGAATTATTAAAAATAACACTGCTTCATATTGAATATTGTCATTAATGATATAATCTATAATAAAATAATATAATCTGCTACTAGACTACAATAGCTTCATAACGCAACAGCTTTAGCACACACAAGACAACTGTCTCTATGTTTTCAATGGTATACTCAATCCCCAACTTCCAACTGAAAAACAAAAATGGATTCCTCATCCACAGCTTAAAATTTTCAAGCGAGTCGTATGAAATTCTAAAACTGCATCCCTTCAACCCCTCTTCCATTTTACTGCTCGGTCTTCCATGCTTAATCCACATGGGGAAGACACAGAGCAGCTCCAGACAGAAAACTTATGTCTCAATGCAAAGGTGAAAAATCCCATTAGTTTTGCTTGACTGGCTTCACCTGTTAAGAGAACAGTTTGGCCATAATAATCAGGAAATAAGAGGAATAAATAAGATGGTTTCCAGATTGAGACGTCCGCCTCTGTGGCGATAACACGAAGCGAGCATCCAGACAGAGGGGAGCCCGCTGGGGAGTGAGTAGGGAGGATGAGGTGGGGGAGGAGGAAGATGAGGTTATTTTAGTTAGTTTTCAGGGAGGAGGGGTTTGAAATGGCCTGGTAGGGTGCAATCCATAGTCCTGGTTTTCCAGCTGATTTCACATCCAAATATATGCCCTCACACACACACACACACACACACACACACAGAACTGTGTGTGTGTGTGGGGGGGGATGCTAGGTAGGTGGTGCTGTGTTGGTTGACCGCAGCATGGTCTGGGGCTCCACCTTACGTGTGACGGTTCTGCGTGTTCTGTGTATGTTTTCCCTGTTTTCGCTGGGCCTGCCTTCCAGCGACATGCGTGTGCTGGACGCCACTGAAACACAGCGTATTACAAGCTATGTTCCTACGCAAGCATGCGAGATAAAGGCTCAAGACATCACGAAACGAAACGTCGATTCAAACGCACGGCTAAATGGACACTGAGTCACTGAGTCCAAGTGGCTGGCCATGACATCACAACCAATAATAACTGCAGCAATCACATCCTAAATTATCCGATCACATTCCTCTCTGCAATGTCCTGCTTACTATCCTGTGTTACCGGAGTCACAAGGGGAGCAAAAAAACCTCTGAATGCTAGCGGTAATATCAGCAAAAGTGCCTTTTGGAATACTGCCTTTCAAGAAAGTTACGCTTCAACATTTCACAAAACATAAATCCATGATTCCAAAGAAATACGTGTGTTCTCAAGAAGTTAAATAAAACTAATGTTAGCACACCACCACCTTGGTTTAAATTATACATGGTTAGCTGGACTCAAACAGCCTCATGCTCAAGGACACTTCAAGTGGGGCATTTCTCGTTCTCTTCTCCTAGTCAAGAGCAGCAGCTCCATAACCAAATCCACCCCTTTAAATGGCAGTTGTCTTGGAAACAGGTGCAGAAAATGGGACATTTGTATGGTGGTTGAGAAAGCTGTCAGCCAAGCGTTTAGCCACCATCTAGATCAACCACACGGCAGCAGAACATCACTCTGGAGCCCCTGCGCTCCACTGGAGAGCTGCAACAAGTCATGCAAGTCATGGCCATTTTAAATGGACAAAAATAACAGGCTTGATATTTGGAAATAAACTACACGGCAGAGAGTAGGCCTATAGACAATAAATGGCAACATCTAATATATTTCTTGACCTTCTAAATATATATTAGCATATATATGAATGTGTAAATTGCATCTGTGGCAGAAAAATATAGCCTATGTCATTGGGATTATTTTCAACCTTTGAAGTAAAATCATCTTGCATTTCTATTGCATTTTCTAAAATGATTACATTTATAATTTCGCTGTGCACTATCCATATCTACTAGGGGCTCCCCGAATGTCTAGCATTTGGTGTTTTAAGAATACATAATTGCTATATTTAAAGCAATATTAATTTGAAACCGTGCTGACCTCGCCCAGGAATTGTGACGAATATAGACGTTCTTTCATATACATAACATTGACCACTACTGCCCCCTAGTGTGCACAAACCCGCTGTCTTGTGCTGGAAGTTTCTATCATAGTTCTCGCTGATATTTATTCTGAACACATTTATGTTTTCTTCAAGTTTTTCTGCTTTTGTGTGCAATGTTTAAAAATAATAATGATTATAATTCACTTTGACAGAGAAAATTGACAGAAATGACTTGACATGTTCTCTACAAGAACGATATCCGTCTCAACATTGGTACAGTTCATGTAATTCACATTCCCTCATGTCTATCTAAACCGACAACAAGAGCGCCTGTCTCTTTGATTCAACCAACGCAGCTAGCATTGTCCCCGTCTATGAAAGGGGACAGATATGCAAGTCAGCATTTCCACCCATAGGCTGTATCTCCATCCCAAGGCAGATCTACCTCAAACATCACTCCATCTTCCCTACGCTTCTACTTAAACACCATCCTACTCACGTCCTACTCATATCCTACTCATATCCTACTCATATCCTATACGTTATTTTGTGAAAGCATACAGTTAATGTGTGCAGGTACAGTTCATGTGCACAGATACAGTTAATGTGTGGTACAGTTCATGTATTGCATGTGTCTAGTAGATGTGTAGTAGATGTGTAGTATGACGCATTCTGTAGCACTGGGGAAGATAGCCTGGGGCGGGAGGGACCTTTCAAAACCAATCGCAGGGCCTTGGTCCCCGGGCCCCGGGCCCCACAGTGGTCCTATCAGAACAGACAACATGCGTGCAGAAAGGTCACAACTCATGGTGACATTTCTGGTGTAAGCAGCCAAGCCAAGATCCCTACACTAATCTCCAATTCATATAAATGCTTTAGTGACAATGTGTGTGTGTGTGTGTGTGTGTGTGTCTACATCTGTGTGCATGAGTTTACAGTTTTTGATATGTAGGATTTAACAGCCTAAATGTACTTTTGCAGGGAACGTTAGACAGAAAAGACAGAAAGAGTTTCATTTAAATGGTTTCACAATAAGCAGGAGCAACAAGACTATTCTACTTCTATGACCTCTATGACCAAAAGGTCGCACAGGTAGGTTCATGTTTTGAAATTAATGCCTGCTTTACATTTATATACGCAGTCAAGCATCCACCATGACTTCAATGTCCAATGTCTCGTTTAGGTTAAAATAAATGACTAAATAATACATTAACAGATTTAAAATGTAACAACGGCCTGAACCACCCAAGGGAGAACATGGAGAACTGTTGTTGTGGGTGGTGTGTCTGTTGGTTTCTCTTTCCCTCAACTGTAAACTCATCAAACGCATGATAATGTGTTGAACAAAAACAATCACCTTCACACCTACGTGTGCGTGTGCGTGTGCGGGGGCGTGCGTGTGTGCGTATTCAACGCGCATTAGCAAATAATATTCCCTCTAGATGCTTACCCCCTATCTGTTTATCTGATAATAACAATTGAGACGGTTTAACAAGGGCAAACAAAACAAATAGTCCTACGTGACAGCAATGAACAAGTCTGTAGTGGGCCGAGCCTGGCCCGCCTGCAGCTCAGACACAGCCTTCAAGCAGACGCGCCACAGGACACACAGTCAAGCACCGCCGACGACAGAGAGAGGTGGTGCATTGAATAGAATGTGTTTTGGACCAGTGTTGTGTATTTGTCCAGACATTGGGCTATTACTGTAAAATATGGGGAAACTATCACATAAAACATGAACATAAGCACAAAATTGTACTTACATACCCCATTTCCAGACGGTTTTCAGGGTGAGGCCCCAGCAGTTGTTTTTGACGTCGCTCCACGCTGAGCCTCCGGCTGCCAATCAGTGGCCTCTCCCACTTTAAATGGCTGACTGGTGTGTCGAACCTCTCCTGCTTTGTACCCTGGCAGAGTGCTTCCTCTCTGCTAACAACATTTCTCTTCCAAGATCCACTTCATTACCCACACTAATACGGTGCAAAACGTTTATTCAAATGAGCTCAGATCTAATACAGCAAAATGAATGTGAAGAATGCTGAAAATGTATACTTTTTTTTTCTTTCGCAGGATATGTTTACATTTGAATTAATTAGAAAATGGAGGGCATTTGGGGCGGGAAGATTGCAAATCCCTCTTATTTCCTTTATCCACAGCTTCCATTCTCTGTATTCATTACAGCACTGCTATCATCAATATGTGTCCATGGAAACAAAGAATAATTACATTTTATCAGGATCAACATGACAATGAAAACCTTTGTGGAAAATTGATTGGCTGCTTCTTAGAGGAGATAGCACATTGTGCGCATTTGATTGGCCAATACTAAAGGAAATTGATTGGGCCGGGCACATACACACACACGCACATACATAGTATTATTGCGTGACTTGGTGGAGGTGTGTTTGGAGTGTAGATGTACTCTAGTCTGCACTGGCCATAGCAGCTGAACTGCTCTCTACCTCTCTCTCTCTCTTTCTCTCTCTCTAATGAGGTCTGGGTGGGGATGGGGTAGGGGGGGCAGTGTGTGTGCATGTGAGTGAGTGTGCAGCTCTGTGTGTGTGAATGTGTGTGTAGGAGAGCAGAGCTGTCCATCGCAGGAAGTCACATGTGACAGTCTGTCAGGTCACCTCTCATCAGGATGTATATAGCACAGAAAGCAAATCCTCAACAGTGATGCATCTGCAACATACCAACCTTCAAACACAGTTACACAGCCACTGCATAACCATACAGCCTCTTTGAATGATTTAGTGGACATACAGCCTCATTTAGTGGACATACGTCCTCTTTTAGCAGATATACAGCCTCTTTTAGTGGATACACTTGTAATGGAGATACAGCCTCTTTAAGTGGACATACAGCTATTCTTAGTGGAGATACAGCATCTTTTACTGGTGACACAGCCTCTTTTAGTGGGCATACAGCCTCCTTTAACAGAGATACAGCCTCTTTTAGTGGGCATACAGCCTCCTTTAACAGAGATACAGCCTCTTTTAGTGGACATACAGCCATTTTTAAGTCAAAATACATCAGATTTGAGTGGACATACAGCCTCTTCAATCAGAGGCTCATCTTGTGACTTTTGTCACAGACCTGCTGTTTTTGTCCCTTCTCCCTCCCCATCTCTGCCTCTTAGTGCTGATTTCATTTCACTCATCACCGTTCACGCGAGACTCGATCAGAAAGGGGTGTCAGAGAGCACTTTGCATGACCCTTTTCACACATCTCACCCAGATGAGAGGTTCCTGTTAAGAAAATATCTCCATAAAACCAAGACATATTGCAACAGATATGATACAGCATCGATGTGCTGCTGTGTGTATCAATGTACATACATTAAGGTGAGTCAATACACGATTACATATACAGTATACAAGCGAGGAGCATCAATAGGTCCGTGTTAAAGCCGATCAGGCCCTTGACTCTTTTGAAGGACAAGGACAAGCGTGCAGCAGGGGACTGGGAGGAGCAGCCCACCGCAGGGCAACACAGCAACATATCACAGATGAAAGGATTGAGGAAACAAGAGGCTTTTAGAGGTCATAGGTCACAGGAAAAGCAGCAGCGCTTGTTTTTGCGAGTGTGGCTTTTTCAACCGCCACTAAATGAAAACAGCAGGGTGGTTTTATATGTGAAGGTCAGGTTTTAGAACTGATAAATAGCTAAAGTGAGCGAGATATTGATAGCTTGAGTGATATCACATGTAATTGGCTTAGTTGATCATGTGAATTGGCTATAGTTTTAGGTGGAATGCTGTTATTTCACAGCCAGAAGCGCTGCCGTGAAGAAGAAAAAAAAACGCAGCTTAGCTAATAACCTGCCTGTTTCACCGCAACACCTGAGGCCTCATTTTCTGGATTTCTTTCCATTACATTCGATCCCACTCTATTTCATGCCTTTTAAAAGGAACATAACATAAATACATCCCCCCCCCTCTAGCTGTGGACAGTGGGAATTTATGATTTTACGCTCCCAAAGTAAAGAAAACAACCCAATGATGGCAGCGATGAGCCATGGCAAACGTCAGTCAGCGCGAAAGGCAGTCATTACTCTGAAACACATTTCCACATCATTAAACACAAAACTACTTCAAACCCTACTCTCTTCTCTTGCTGTCATTATCAAGCAATTACACATGCTAAAGACACATATAGTGTCTGGAACATACCGGATTGGATAGTGTCTAGGTCGGAAAGTAGCTATGTCTACAAGAACAAATATAGACCGAAGATACCTCAATGTGGTTTTCAAAATCCTCCAATCTGTTTCTCATCAACAAACGGTGATAAAAGAGGAAGGAGAAAGCATTAGGCCTTCTGGGAGTCTCTTATTCCAGTCCACTTCTCCTCGGGGGAGAAGGAAAAGGCCATTCTATCAACCATCCACCATTTTGGTGCGGCAGTGGATCTCAGATAAGAGCCACGCGACACGTCTCTTAAAATCACTCAAGGTCATCGTTCTGACTTTTGGGGTGTGGGGGGAGGTGCTACTTTCATCAAAGCAATATCGAACAGGTAGCTCAAATAATTTGTCCATTAAAAAAGGTATCAGTGAATCCTCATATTCGTGAAATGTATTTGAGTAAGACGACTAACACCATATATAAGAGCACTCGCGTGGCGACCAGCCGCGGGGGAAAATAACAAAATAAATGTATTAACTACAGAACAACACAAAGGAAGCTAAACTGAGATACAATGCTGGTCTTTCCACGCTGGTTTTCATAAACCAGCTGCCACCTGCACAAGCAATAAACATGTCGACACACAACCGATTAACCACAGCCAATTAACAAATGAACCCTCACATACCCAATAACCAATTAATTCATCCTCACACAAACAAACTACAGGGAAACTAACAAAAGGCAGGCATTAACTGAAATGATAACAAAATGTTGAAGCAAAAACAGACCAAAACAGACATAACAGACATACATAACACTATTCCAGACTACCACCTACTGGTCACAAGTATTTCTGCTGACCATAATGCTAACAATAATAATAATAATAATAATAATAATAATAATAACAATAATAATAATGATAAGCTCTGGGATTTGAGAATGAAGATTTACTTAAAATAGGCAGGTAGTTGTGTCATTTACAAAAACACAGACCAAGCAATTATATTGTCATGCATGGTATTTTAAGATAAATACAGTTTACTATTTGACTTACTTAACTTCAAATGAAAAAAGGAAAGAAAAGAAACAAATACGTTGTAGTTTACTGTAGAAAGTAATATTTCCATGACAACATTCAGCAACTGAAATCGACATATACTTAGTGCCGTAGTGAATTATGTCGGGTTAGCCACCAGGAGTTCATGAAAGAAACATAGGCTAGGCTAAACTCCTGCTATGCTATTACATAAAATCTAAATGAACACCTACAATTTGCAGGATTGTGCAAAAGAACCATGGTTCAGCTTTTTCCATGTAGCCTTTATCGTGCTGTCCCCCCCCTTAGGCGCTCGCTATGTCTGCAGTGGTTTGGAGCAGCTCTCCCCAGCCCATCCAGAGTAGCAAACACATTTAAACTGGGACTCCATGTTCAGGGCCTGCCTGGACGCTCGCTGTTGAAGCACTCTGTACCTCTTCCCTCCGCCTGGCTTGTCATCAGACACAACCTTCCAGAATTTGGGGTGGAGGTGGAGGTATGCCTGGGAGGAGAGCTCTCTCCTCTGGCATCTGCCCCTGAAGGAACACACCATTTGGCTACAAAGAGTGGCAGCAGATGTTAGATTGACCAGGTAATGCCCCAGAGTCTCGTCGATGTAGGCTTTAATTGTTTCACAAGTAGCCTAAGAAAAAGCACATCAATAAAGAAAGAAAAATAAATAAACAGTTAGATCAATTATGGTACGCAGACACTCCACCTCTCACAGAGCAAAAGTGGACCCTACCCACTCTACTAATCAATTCAAAAGACCAAATGTATTACGTTTAGAAGTAGAAATGTATGTACCTCTGATTTTGCGAAGAGGTTATCTCCCCAGAGCACGACCCCTGCAGCTCCCGTAGCTGCGGCCTCTCCAATGGTGTACACCAGGTGTTCCTGTACACAGCAAGAGGTCAACACTGCCATTAACGGCCTACATTCACATGACCCCACCGCACACACAACATTCTTGCCTCGGAGAGGAAATCCAGTGAGTAGGTGTAGACAATGCGGGCGTATGGGATCACAGGGATCATCGAGGGCCCTCTCTGGGCCCGGACTCTCATGGCCTCCAGGATGCGGTGCTGGCTGTACAGGAGGACTTCTTTGTGGAGGTCCCGCAGACGGAAGTCCAGGTAGATCTCAGGGTACAGGGCGGTGGAGGCGTTCCAGAGCCAGAGCAGCTCGTCATTCCTCTGGATCTCCACAGGGGGGCACGCCCCTGTGTAGTTGGTGTCTTTGGGGTTGTAGTAGTTGTAGCAGCTAGGGAAGCCGTAGTAACCCCAGAGACCTCCGGGCCGTTCCTTTTCAGCCATTCTCAATGTTCCCTCCATAAAATCTTTTGCGCCCGCCTCAAAATCTTTGCGGGCCTCCGCCTCTATCTGAGAGGGGCTCCAGTCAGGGTGTCTGGACTTCACCAGTGCCCTGGAGGCCTCGCAGTACACCTCCATAGTGCTCCAGTTCCTGTTCCACACTGGTCTCCAGCTTTCCCAGTCCACCACGGCCAGGCCCAGGAAGTCCCGTTTGGGTATGTCGGCATTGATGTCCTCAGCAGCTGCCCTGAGGTGCTCCGCCAGACTGGCGTTCTGGGGCACCCCGCCATTCATTTCTATCCCCTGGTTGTATCTGGGGTAGCGGCCGAGTTTACTAGCATAGAAAATTGTTATTTCATCTCCCATGAAGCGTTCGTTCTGGTTTTTGACGATGTTGAACACCCCCATGTCCAGCTCCACGCCAAAACGGGATAGGCAGTCAGCTGTCGGGGCATTCCAGATGATAGAAAATGGAACCTGCGAAATGGGAGGCATCATATACTGCTGTCCGAAAGAGAGGCCGAGCAGAAGTAGAACTAGAAGAACAGAGGAGCACATACCTGGAAAATGAAAGATAACACATTCAAATGCTGATACACAAATAAGCATTTAACATTGCCACAAAATGAAAGAGCCTGCTTTGGATATTTGATTGAGTAACACTTTGAGATTGTTACAAACGTTTAACATCATATTCGTTACGTGAGGGAATTTGAGACGACATTCTCTCCTACCCAAACCCAATTTCCATTGTACATAAACTGTACACCACCAATAATTACATCGTAACAACGTGTTAGGGTGCAGGCCTATTGTGCTGTTTTATTGATTTTGCAAAGTCTACAAAATGTAAAATCTTGCATGTCAACTATGTCAAAATAATTACTCAAGGTCTTCTTTCTCATTTTTGGTGTGTGTGTGTGTTCGACTTTACTTTCGTCAAAGTAAAGTCGAATAAGTTTGCTCAACTAAATTAGTAAGTATATATTCACTTAATCCAGTGCATACACGAGACCTTTATTATAACTGCACAATGAATGTAAGAAAGATGTAGAACTCACCTATATCACTAACTACTAGATAGTTTTTGTTTGTCGCATGTTTTGGTTTGCAAGTCTCGTGACCTGGACTATTCTAGTCTAGTAGTGATGTGTCGTTCGCGAACGAGCCGGCTCTAAGAGCCGATTCTTTCTAGCGAACGAGAAGAGCCGACTCCCGTCGGGGAGAGCCGAGTCTTCAGCCGCTCCTGCTCAGCTCTGCTGAGAATCCAATGCAGGCAGGGGCGGGACTTTATTTTGGGCACACCATGCGGCCAATCACATTCGAGGACAGACTAGGATCATACCATTATGTCCCCAAAGACAGCGAGTGTAGTGGTACAGGCCAGGTACACACAGAGCGACAGAGAGACGGGGGAGCCAGATTTAAATCCAAGCGCGTCGGGAAAAGTTCTCAAAAAGAGAAATCGCATCAGCCCATCCAAGCTGAGGCATCTGGTATTTCTGAATGGCAACATGCACTAAACACTTTTATCTAAAGTGTCATAATGTTAAGACTTTGGCCTTTATTTATTTGATTTGTTTGCTGTGGTTCTGTGTTCAGTTGTTTATTTATTTGATTTGTTTGCTGTGGTTGTTGTGGTTCTGTGTTCAGTTGTTAATTTAAAGGTTTGATTAAAATGTTAAACAATAGTAACTGTGTCTTTTGTAACGAAAAAAATGCATAAAAAGAGCCATTTGGGAGCCGTAAGAGCCGGCTCTTCTAAGGGAGCCGAGCCAAAAGAGCCGGACTTCCCATCACTAGCCGGACTTCCCATCACTATAGTCTAGCGACCAGCGTGAAAAGCCGTCTTCTTCATCTTC
>OMKP01082876.1:3331-19334 GCA_900302375.1 Bathygadus melanobranchus | reverse complement strand
CAACGTGAATAGGTAAAGTAACACAAGGAATCCAATAAGAGCCAATATTCCTCCATTTTTAATTAGAAGCCGAATAACTGTACTCACTCTACTCACTGAATCACCAGTGTTTGCAGCAGCGGGGGTTGGGGTGTGTGTGAGGTGCTGATGTGCGCACAAGATGCTGATGTATGTATGTACGTGATGTGTGTGTGCACGGTGTGGTGTGTGTGTGCACGGTGCTGATGTATGTATGCGTGGTGCTGATGTGTGTGTGCACGGTGTGGTGTGTGTGTGTGCACGGTGTGGTGTGTGTGTGTGCACGGTGTGGTGTGTGTGTGTGCACGGTGCTGATGTATGTATGTGTGGTGCTGATGTGTGTGTGCACGGTGTGGTGTGTGTGTGTGCACGGTGTGGTGTGTGTGTGCACGGTGCTGATGTATGTGTGCACGGTGCCGATGTGCTCGTGCACGGTGCCGATGTGCTCGTGCACGGTGCCGATGTGCTCGTGCACGGTGCCGATGTGCTCATGCGCAATGCTGATGAGAAGCTTTAGTCAGATCAGTGATTCCAGTAGGTATCTGGTGCATTCATTCCAGTAAAAATGGCATAACAATATAACAAAATAAAAACAAATAGCATATGAGCACACAAAATGTGCGCAAGCCACATTTTTGTGGCATTAATGTTAGCCCAAAAACGGTTTTCAGTCTGCAATTTGTAGCCATCTGGGTTTCATAATGCTGTTGCTTCTGTTCTACACAATGAGATATGGAGGCTAATTTGTATTATAAAGTCACTTGTGTTTGTGTTACCCAATCTTTATAGTAGCCAGCCAGATGAAAGATTTTGCCAGCTAAAGGATTCTGCGGTTATTAGAAATGTTTTGTGTGTTTAAGAAAGCATGACAATTAAAACAACAACAACAACAACACAAATGAGTATGATTATTTTGTTGAATGTCTGAACCAACATCTTCCTCATTCCCGTCTGTAACTTGTAAAATCAATACATTGTAATCATTAATTTCATAAACTCACCAGTAACTGCAGAATTAAATCAGGGGGCAGGCTATAGTGGTTACAGTGTTTGAATCCCAGCTAAAAAGGTTTTGGGTTTGAGCCCCAATTTCCACAGTCTACCTGTTGGCATCTACCTAGAGGATGATCAACCCTCCCTGCTCAATAAACAGATTTAGTAGGTAATCTGTAGGTACGGTTTAGTAATCTGTAGGTACGGTTTAGTAATCTGTAGGTAGGGTTTAGTAATCTGTAGGTAGGGTTTAGTAATCTGTAGGTACGGTTTAGTAATCCGTAGGTAGGGTTTAGTAATCTGTAGGTAGGGTTTAGTAATCTGTAGGTAGGGTTTAGTAATCTGTAGGTAGGGTTTAGTAATCTGTAGGTAGGGTTTAGTAATCTTTAGGTACACAGGTTTAACACAGGTTTAGTCATCTGTGAGTAGGGTTTATAGTGCGCACACATTACTAAATTCAGGGTACATATTTACAAATGATTTATTTTTCTACCATGTGACAACCAGGAGGGCTCCATTGACTAGTAAAAGTATCCAGTAAAAACTACTACAGGCCAGTTTAATTATTCCAATATCAATATTACTATTGTCATTCTTTTACTATTTTAACAACCCTATATAACAATTTGTTCAATGCAAATGTTGACTGGGCATCATATATTTATTTTGGTAAAAAAATGCTTGCATATTGAACAGCTGGAGGGGAGATTTATGGTTGCGCACCCGCAGTTTGGACCGTGTAATCTGGTCGATGGGACGCTGTGCGCTATCCTAACCGATCCTAACCCATAGATCCATGATCCTAACTATCCACAGGAATACATGTTTGTAACTTGTGACTATGCGAACAAATTGGACATTGACCAGGAATAGCTTGTCAAGACAAAGCCGCGTCAAGACAAAAACAATCTGCGCATTATTGAGTCGCGTGGCGATCGACTGTGGGACACAACAGCACACATTAACGTCAACGTTATCCAACCTGTTAAGACTAGGTTAATATACTGATGCTTATCTAAGTGGAAGTGGGTGGTCGTAAATATGCGAACGGAATACTGTCCTACCACTATAGTATTACTTGTTGTGTCTTCTACGGTTACTTTACAGTCCGTGCTTCAACTACGTCTGCAGGGCGACGGCTTCGAAGCGACGGAATGGAAAGGAGAATTACGCGAGACTGCGCTAATTTATAGTTAACGTCAACCCACGGCAGATGCCAATGGCAATGCATTCACCTGTACTAGATCATGACCCTCCGCTGTGAAACACATCACCGATCTCAAGCCCTCGAATGGAACAGGAACCCTACGTTGGCGCTGGGCGAGTGAGGACGCCGAATCTCGGGCCGGTCACTGATTGCCTGGCAAGATGGAGCCTTGCCTTCCCCACCTGAACACACTACATCAGCCCTCCCCTGAAGGTGTCTGTCAGATAGCGGCCCACTCCTCCCCACCCAGACACCACCCCCATCTGATTAGTGTGTCACATCTCTGGCGTAGCGCATCGAGGGAGAAGCGAAACGGGGATGATATACTTCCATTTGTCTGACTCATTGTCTGTCTCCCTCCATCTGTCTTTCTCCTCCGCTCGGGACCCGTCGCTCCACCTCTGCATGCTCCATCCTTTTACTGTCACCTTTTTTTTCGCTCTGTCCCTCAACCCCTCACTTCCTCTCTCATCCCCTCTTTTTCGGGGCTACGCCTATGTTTCAGTGATTTCCATCAGTATGCCCATGTTAGGCCCACCCCCCTCAGGGGAGATTGAGGGCGCCAGGACAAGCGAGAGAACAGAGACGCAGAGGGGCTGTGGATTGATCTTATGCCAACATGTGAATCACAACTTAAGTGTTGTCTCTTTCCTTCTCCTTGTTATTACATCTGGGTCTAAAAATAATGCCTGTGTTCTCCACTTGTCTGGCTCACTCAGACAAAGAAGAAGAAAAACAGGAAGGCAACGAAGAAGGGGAAAAAAGCCAGCAGGGAGTGATTAATGGACATATTTTGCATAGACGTGTCATTACATCATGCCCCGATCCCAGTCAGACATTGGTTTTAATAACTGCTGTATGAAAGGTCAAATTGTTCTTTTTTATCAGCAATTAGGTATAGGTAGGGGTGTTAATTTGTTAATTTTAGATAAGTGTTAATGCGAGCACTGTGAGAAGCTAGATGTAGGTTGATTGTTCGATGCTGTCTTGCTTCTATTAGTGATTCTCTAGAGGGCTGAAGAACACCACAATTACATATATTTCGTATTAAGCAACAAGCCATTTGTATTCATTTGTAGTCAACTCTGAGCTCAGCACTCAGGTGCACAGGTGTGCATGGATGATTCATGGGGTCTCTCAACTTTTTACTTTTGCGTATATTTTGATTAAAGCCTGAACTAGAAGTTCAATTATCTTCTATTTACCCATCTTGGCTTTGTTCAATGTTGATCAATCTTACAGACAGTAGCAAATTAGATCAAATTTGAGATGATGTATAGCATATTACTAATACTACAGAGGTATTGCTGAATGTTCCAAAAGCTTCCCCCTTGGATTAGAAACACTGCTAAATCTTACAGGCCAATGTAATACATACCGGTTGCCACAGGCAGGCTAGTTAAATATATGCACATCTATGTGACCAGATACAATTGAACTTCTGAAAATTACTTTCTATCAAATACTACTTATTTCTAAACAATGGAAGTAGAGAAGGCATCAATCATATTGCCCATCGGCGATTCAGAGCAGCACCTGGGGATCAACTCAACCGTCTACTGCCGGTGCCTTGGTCAAGGGCACAGGCAGGAGTATTAACCTAACATTTATATTTGATGGCGTCGAAGGAACATGAACACGAGTGCTGCTACGAACCATTTCCAAGCACGGGGTGGACTTGGTAACATGATAGACTAAGCACAGCTCTGAAGACCAGACGTTGGTTGGGGGCGGAGCTTCAAAGAGCAAAGAGAATCCATAGATCAATGGGGAGCCACACTAATCAGGTCCATCACGAGTGGCTTGACTCTTTATGTAAAAAATTAATTGTGGCTTTTGTCGTGTTCCCGTCTGAATTCCTGTCGTAATTAATTAAAGGGATTAATAAATTAAAGGGCCGTTTAATCTCAATCAAGGTTTCTATTTATAATTAGCGTGGCAGAGACCTGCAGATGAAGAACAAAAACTCTTCATCAGATGTTCATCTGTCTACTTATTCCAGCAGAAATTAGTCTTGAAGTCCAGAACACATGAAACATACTGCCCCTTGCCAGAAAAGACAAAGAAGCCAGATTTCATAAGGAAGAGAAACCACTCTTTGAATCTGCAGGAAGATCTGTTATAATGCTATTATAAAATGGTTGAGTGGTGATTTGAGCTCCCAAGTAATTTGAGTTTTGGAGGGAATCTATTGTGTAAGAACAGCATTCTGTCACAGAATCATCGTTTTCTGGCTCAACGCAACACTAGTCTAGCATGGTGATTACATTCTCGACTGGTGGCAAAAGTGTAAAACCAACCATGTTTGCAGTTCAGAGGCTGACGTTGGATCAAGCCAAAAGTAAATAGAAACACTGAGCTTTAATACCTTCCCTCTCAGCATTGGTCTTGCTATTCACTCTCTTCATTGAGAAGACCACGTCCATGAAAATCATCTAATCTCAGCCAGATTTTTACTTCAGCTGCTCAATATGCTGATTGCTTGCTCAGCTACAAGCGACGGTTAAAGAGTAAATTAAAATGAACTCACCGACAAAACATTTATGGGAAATGTGACCAATCCAAGGATCAAATTCTGTGTGCTATGGTAATTTTAAAAAAGCAACTCAAACAATCTAAAACAAAAAAAAACAACTCAGTCTCTTCGATTTTTTACTGCAATCGCTGAAAGCGTGCGATCGTGTGTCGCATTGCACACAATAACCCAGTATGAATGGGTGACTTTGCCCTTAGAGACTCCCTTTATCTGTCACATCTCTCTTAGCACCTCGGTGGGCTTGGAAAGGAAGATGATAATACACTGAAGGACTCAGCAGGAGATTGGATGAGGAAGGGGACGAGGGACAGCTTTCCCATGTCCTCCTCTTATGTTTTATGTGTTTGCTTTGATTTTTATTCTTCAAAGTTCTCGAAACGTCCCCCGACCACCTAGAACGATCCGGTTCATCTCGAGGTGGTCACTCTTAAATGCACTTTTCAAAACTGTGTCTTCAGTTCCATCATCAGGTTAAGCAGACATCTTCCCTTAATGATGCGTGAAGAGCATTTCCATGTTTGTTATCACCATTTGGAGCCATTTCATGCTCTCGCCAAGATTTGGTGGGCCGTGGCGAACGGCACACGCCAGCGTGCACGCTACGACGCGTGCATCTCAAAGACGGTCGCATTTCTGGCCTTGGCTTTTCATTGGTTTGAGCTGTGGGCTATGGCTGCCACATTGACCTATTCATATTAAGTATCTATTCTAAGATTTTGTTTGTTTATGTGTTGTTTTACCACTCATTCATTTGTCTTTTTTATACGAAACTGTACTTCAGTGGATGGAGCATGGGGGCCTATATTTAAGCATGAGGGCCTATATTTAATGTGTAATTAGAAACACAAACACAAATGTTTTGGACTGTACTTCCACAGTTAATCCAGCTAATAACTATACAGCATAGAGGCTATACAGCTCATGTGTTTGACTGTTCAAATTGATGCAAGATAGAAGTGTGTGTGTGTGTGTGTGTGTGAATACATACTCGCCCCTATCTGTTAATGCCACCCATAGTCCCATTTTGTATACTCACAATAAGGTCTTTAAAGATGTTTCAATGACCTTGTGAGATTAACTCAAAGCAAACTTTCAACGCAACAACCGATTGTTGTTCAGTGGTTGGAACCAGCTGTAGCTTCTGTCTGCTATTTGATCAGTGGTCAACAGCTACAGCCGATAATATGACCCACCAGTGGCACCCCCAAGGGGTGGCCGGGGGGGGCCATGGCCACCCTGATACAATCGCCGTATGTACTCCTTCAAATTAAAGCTGTATATTTGTCTTTTTAAGGAAAAGGACAGCTGGCCTTAGTTGAAGAACAATGAATCGCCTAACACATGTACATACAAATACATAACACATTAAAACAGGATTGTTGTGGAATTCAAAATGTTAACTGCACTGGTATAAGTCTATGCACATCAGATAATTAATAACATGAACTGTAAAATAACACACCAGAAGTACATCAGTATGGGATTCCTTAACTCTCATATTGGCGTAGTTTTCAACTAGCCTATATAAATCACAGGACATTGGTCCTTTTATTAGCCACACAGAAATACACACTACAATTATACTAATTGTATACTAACTATATACTACAACAGCATCATAGAATTGTGCATATACTATATATATTGTCTCCCTCTTTTGACAAATGTGTTACTTTTTGTAAGTGGCTTTGGATAAAAGCGTCTGCCAAATACCTTAAATGTAAATGTTAATGTAAATGTAATATACATGAATTTAAAAAGTATGGTAAACCAACAATGACAGACATTATCAGACTGGCTGATAATTAAAGCCATTCTGAGAGTTAATGCAATGGAATCATAATTTGAATCACATATAAATGGTAAATGGATTGCATTTATATAGCGCGATAGTCAACCACGCAAGGCAACAACCAGCTCGTCGGGAGCAGTTAGGGTTAGGTGTCTTGCTCAGGGACACCTCGACAATTAGCTAGGCGGAGCCGGGGATCGAACCAGCGACCTTCCGGTTGCCCCATCATCATTATTACTTTAATATGTTTCCATAACATACCATCTGAACCATCTGTGGAATATTTACTGTCACATTGTCAAATACTTGCTGTGTGTAGGTAATAATTCATAATGTATTCATCGAAATGCTACACCAGACCTAAAAGTGTAAGAATCCAAAAAGCTAATTTAGCATCTATACACTGAATAAAGTAGGCCAAATTGAATCCTGAATATTTCATTTTATATGTTAATCTGCCTCTCACATAGTGCATTTCAGATGCATTTCTGAGAAAAGGACCAAATCCTAGTGAGTATAAAGCTGGCAGAAAAGCATTGCATTGGGGATAAACGCACAGTTTGTAAATGTTGCATTGGATTCCATTTCGATTAAATATGGCTTTTCGAAGAATGAGTGTTGTCTTTGTCATTAAAATAATGACATTTAAGCAATCATATCTGATTTAAGATTGTAACAACCTCGACTTCAACTCAACACCAACCACAATGAATCAGTGTGTATTTGTTTGCAAAATATGCACTGACTTGATTTTCGTGGTTATGCATTAGAACCACATTTGCATTTCTTAGACATTAAAACAAAATGACTTGATGAAAAGAAAGACTCCTCTAATCCAGTAAGACTGCAGAAGAGAAGCAACAGCATTCCCTGCATTCTAATGCACGCCTCTGCGACTGCCGGCACCTTTCTGAGACGATCGCGCGTTCAACTCCAGGTATACATAAAATATGAACCTTCAGTCAGAGCTGATCGCTGAAACGCTCTGATTCTCTGACCCCCTGCCGATGGGCCCTTTCTCCAGCATCTGTTGAAAGTGTGTTGAAAATGTGGATGAGTGAAGATTTGCCACACCACTTGTCCTTACCTTGTCCTGAAGTTGGCGGGATGAGGGTGCCCGTCGTACAAAGATAAAAAGTCATACTCCTCCTCCACAGCGAAAGATTGAAAAACTATATGAATCCTGTTCCTCTCCTCGGCTACAATCACCCAGGTGCAGTTTGCTCCGTTGGGATATCCATACGGAAAACCTGGGCTCTCTATCGTTCCATTCCTCCCCTTTAAAGTTCCTCCACAAGTATGGATGAAACCTGGGAGAGGGAAGAGAAAACACACAGAATTAGCTGCAGTTGTGTACCAGCAGAGACTATGGGATTTTGGGCACTTTCACAATTATTCTATTATATCCTTGCATACAAATATAAGTTTTATATTTGTCAAAATATACCGTTGTCCACCTACTATATATATACCTCGTACCACCTGGCCCACCAGAAAGCATTATGACACTTATATGGAGGTACAGATGCTACTAAAGTAGCAGATGTAATTGTACAGGCCTAGCTGAATTAATCTCATAAACAGTTGACCTCAGATGCAATTATTGAATCCTGTATTCTACGAGTAAGCATGGCTAATGAAAGCTGCAAATTATCTGCAATGAACTGTATATGAATCAGGTTGTTTACCAAAATACCTTATGAGTAGGCCTGCAATTTTAGAGAGAAAGGGACCACAACAAAGGTCCACAGCTGGACTACAGACCACAGGTGGTCTAATAAAGCTACAGCTAGTCTATAGACAAGCCCCACGAGACAAACGCCAACAGCTTTCGCACATGTGCCAGATCCTTCATAATGTACAAGACATTACATGGCTATTCTTTGTGTTTTAAAACAAGCGGGTTTGACACAAGCCCTTTTAACCATCCGAAACATGTCAAATTTCTCATTACATTGATGATTGCATTTATTTCTCATGATGCAGCACATTGTTTAATGAAAAGCAGACTTAATTAAGAATCGCGGCTTCTGTTTCCCCACAGTGTAATTAGCTTTTGACCCTGTGGATGTTTAGTCATCACATCAAGATAGCAGTGTAGCTGACCAAACACACAGCATTTACACACTAGTTTGGCCAAAATGCTAAGAGGTTTTGCGAACCATTACAAAGTTAATTCATTTACATTTAGGGCATTTGGCAGACACTTTTGTCCAAAGTGACTTACAGTAAGTACATCAACACACCGCAAATTGCTAATAGGCTAATAATATGCCAAGGTAAATAAACGACTTGCGTATAAACACAATGTTTCTCTGCCTTGCAATAAGTTTCAATGATGCACAACATGCGTAACAACATATCGGAAGCACTTATCATCGATGGACAGCCTACAGGGGTGATACAGCGGCCCCTACCCGCAAAACACTATTTGTTAGTAGCATTTGAAAGGTGCTGTACTGTATGTAACAATGACTCTGAGCGTTTACAATGGGTACTGCAGTCCAAATTCACAATATTGGAGAGAGTTGTCTCCGCCCCCTCATCCCCAGAATCAAAGCTGGCGCATGTTGCCAGGTTGAGGACACTGAACGAACACAAGCGCAAGACGAGCCAAGCAGGACGCTATATGAGACCATCGCAAGTATTCTATAGTGACAATGACGAGCGATGATGATCAGCTAATGTATACAGTACGTTTGCAATTATTTGCAAATCATAAACTCATGGGGATTTTTTATAACTGTCAATGTTAGCTAGATGCATGGCTGTCTATGTTTAGGGTCACACAGATATAACCTAATGTTGTATGTTCAGCTAGTAACTATATACATATATATATACTGTATATATAGATATATAGAATCTATTACAATCTCAGTTGATCCAGTCTGTTTGCTTGATTCCATGGCTGCAGCACTTTGTGTTTGTGTGCCAATTTGTTTCATATCTGACAACCCGGGGTACTCGGAGAATAGTGATTCACACAGACCAAAACAAACAGACGTTCCGGACCAGCATTGTTAGCATAGGTAGCATTGTTGTCAGGGAAGCCAGTATTTCAAGTTAGAATGTTTCCTTCATCTCTGATGATCACAGTCATTTTATCATGTCGTCCAGTAAACGTGTTACATATAGCACCTTTAAGCTGTTATTATTTTGATACCGGAAGAGATACCTGTTATCAACATCATCTGCGCAATGTATAATAGGTAGCAAATCGGTTCCACTACAAGAGTGAGTTTGAACTGTTATATTCATAAAAGGGTCATAAAATAAAGGACTTGAGATTCAATGAGGGCTACTTTAAAACGAAGAAGAAGAGTGCTGGCTCCTATCACTCTTAAGATATACTAAAAACCATCCGCCGACAACACCGCAGGTGCAAATGTATCCCCAGTTGGGTGCAGATTTCTGAGGGCCTTGGGAAAAAACATCTGCAGAACATTCTGCTCGGCTTTCTCATCAATGTGAAAAGGACAGCTTTGAAGTGTTCTTTTTTTTCCTGCTATATCGCCGTGTGTCACATACTCAATGAATAATGTGCCTTGTTCAGTGTGCTGGTAGCGTGAACTGTGTGATAGCAATGTTTGTGTGTGGCTGATTGTTCTGATGTCCTCGAGGACGTTGATGGAACAGACGCTCCTTGCCATCTCTCTGTCTCTGTCTCTCTCTCTCTCTCTCTCTCTTTCTTTCTTGCTCTCTTTCTTGCTCTCTTCCTCCCCAAATCCCCATTTCAAGCACCAATATATCGTGGTTGCCTCTCTCCTGCCAAATGTCTTTGACAATCGCCTCATCGTTTCTCTCATTCACTCTCACCCTCTCTCTTCATCCATCGAACAGACCTCCCCCTCTTCGCTCTGTCTTTCCGCGGCTTGGTATGTGCCTCTCCTCCTGTAAGCTATCCATTCTGATTAAATTGAAACAATAAATTGAAATCAGGAGGATCCCATTGTTTCAATGCAGTGCATTAAACCCGCTTGTAATATGTTAAGCACTGGCATCATCCCACATAAAAGGTTCTGTCTATAAAAAGCCTGTTGTAAACATCCGCTAATACTTCAAAGGAGGGGAAAAAAGGCAACCCATATACCCCCTTCCATTCACAGAGACGAGTAGAGGACATGCAGTAAATCCCCTTACAGCCCTCATGTGAATTCTGCTGTCATCAACCAGTCGCCTGATGCTGCCTCGAGTGTCTTACGTCGAGTGTAATCTGGCAACCAGCAGTCCGGCGATGTTACAGCAAAACACAGCAAGGGGCAGAGCTATGCCTTGTTCCCTGATCCGTTATGGTGATACTCTACCAAAGGGAAGCACATTTTGCTCGAGTGGCTGAAGCTTTCAGGAGAGGATTCTTTTCAGAAGTGTATTTCTACAGCCACCAGTCGACACGCTGTTGATTTGAAACCTGTACCGACACTTTTTGCAGTTTTTTTTAGCGCAGCCCGAATTCGCGTGATGAGTTTGCGTACATGCCGTCATCGACATGATTTGGTCGAAACAAATATGAAACCCCCCCGCGCTCACCCAGACGTGAGCTTGTCTGCCGCCAGTCTTTGGACGTGAATCTAAAGTCTGACTTCAGTGAATCTACCCTCGAGTGCACCGCCGTCACAACCATCCCTGAGGTGAGCGGAGTAAACACAACGCCCGAGCTTCGTGGCGCGACGTAAATTGTGATGAAAAACCGCATTAGCGACCTGCTGTGACGGCACAGTAGGGAAAATGGGGTTCAAAAATATGAATCAGTATCACAACACATAAATCTGGCGGTAACAGGGGAGCCTCCGCAGGCACGCTGGCAGACTAGCGCTGTCAAGATCAGGCCCAGCTGTTCCTCACAGTTACATTTACCTCTGGCCTTGAGACGAACACGCTATCCATCGCAAACCACAACCACAGCAACGCACCTCCCTGCTGCATCGTTACTCCATTTCCTCAAGGTTTACCTCATGGTATATGTTTAGCTAAGGGTGCCTCTCTTTACGTGGACCAGTATTACTTTTCATCGTGTCCATGACGACGACGACGACCTAATGGAATCTGAGATTAGGCGCGACATAATTTTGAGCAATCAAAGCCAGAGAGCAAAACAGAAATACATTACAATAAGCCCATATTGATTTGCACATGACCTTATCGGAGAGTCAGCCAAACAGAGGGATATCCATCAATGACGCTTGCTTCGAGAACCCAGCGCTCGCTGACAGAGAGCCCTTACCCAGCAAAACAAAGGTCAGCTGACACAAGGACACACTTTATGTGCTACGCCATCTCTGCGTCTTACAGATCTGAAGGAAGGCTAGACGAGAGTCTAGTTGCCCCGCTTTGTATCAAGACAATGAGGGCTGCTACAGCAGTGAGGGTATAGCAATGGTCGTTGCTACATGCCACGTAAAGTGGCTTCTCTGGGCTCCTCCAACCACAGGACACAGGCGGACATTGTGAAAACCGGTTTATTGCAGAGTTGGAGTTTGGGTTGTAGACAGAGCAGATGGAAAATGCTAGCATGTTAGCGCTCTCCCTGAGTGTGCGTGGTGCTGGCTGGCTTAAACTGTGGGCATTGATTAGCCAATGCACCACAGGTGTGCAGCCCCACCCAGTCCCAGACTCTAACTCGGGCCAAGTGAGGCTGCTTAAACCAGCCACCAACCACACACACTCCACAGAGGGATTTATATTTAGAAGTGGGGGTCGGGGGAGATCCAAGCAATCAGATCTATGGCAAGCTGTACCCTGGGCCACAGACACAAAAAAATATGGGGGAAAAGAAAATAATTTTACCATCACTGCAAGCAAGAATACAACAGGAGCGACTTGCCAGGGCTTTTGACAGCAAACTTTAGTAAGCAGCTACCTTAAATTGATGGGCCCAACAAGAGGTATTTTATCTGCATGGCTGTCCTGCAGCTAGTCGTGATCACAGACAGTTGGCTAGGCTGCATGCTCACTCAAGAAGGGTTCACAACACAACAGAGACGGAAAATAGGCCTCCTCGCCTATTGGTCATTACAATTTGGGAAAGGGCACGGAAATATTCCATTATGGGGGGGCATAAAATTGGCAAGAGGTAAAAAAAACAGTATTATACACTGAAATGTAAAGGTAAGCACACAGACCCACAACATATCTGCTAATGCACACACAAAACACGCAAGTTTCCCTGGGGATAATATGTGTATGTTTTTGGCCTATCTGTGTTTTGTGGATAAACACCAATGCCTTCGTAAAGTGCTACAGTGCCGTATCGCACCCGGTTCCAGGCTGCCACTGTGAGGTCCGCTGTACAAAAACAAACAAAACAATGTAAAAGCAAAATGTCACTCGCCCTGCAAAATAGAAACAGAAAACCTTGTTTCATTGTCACATGTTTTCGCTGGAGCCAATACATCCTAAATGAGCTCTGACTCATTAGTGAGCGATCACATAGAGAGCCTATAGAAATACAAGAAGGCCATGTAATGTGCAGCCAACGAGCTAAGCTAGAAGACTAAAGTCACCCAGCATGTGTCCCTATAATGACATGATGAGTGAATCAATGACCATTCGGTTAAGTGCACAGTAGAATCCTGTCAGTGGGTTTTGTCAAAATCTAAATAGACTGCAGGAGTGATGGAGTCGGAGTATTTTTACCATCCCCTTCCCTGTTCAGAAGAATCCAAGGGTGATAACAGTTCCAAGTGAGTATATTATTCTATTAGGGTGCAAGAATTATGATCAACCTAATTTTATTTAGGTTTTAAGTCGTATTTCTTCCATTTCCTCCCTGGCATCCCCTGACGATTTTGTATTGATTCTGTGCTCCTGCCACCAAACAAGTACCAGATGTACCCAGTAAGGCCAACACAGTCCTGAACCAAGCACATATGCAGGTTTTTAGGGCAAACCAGTGCTACAGTCACACATGCAATATAATACAAAGGTCCTATCGCACTTCATCATCCCACTTTGTCCTTGGCTGCTTTAGTTTGAAAGTGTGATATATATATATATATATATATATAGTCTAAAAAATACTGTAAAAATATCTGACAAGGGAATAATGAATATATTTTTTGTGAAGGGCAGTGCAGGTAATTGAATAATGAATCCAGATTTCAGATTTCGACAGAAAATCATCTTTGGACACACATGGCTCATGCCATGAAAACATGAAACCAACAAAAACAACAGCAACATACACATGGTCTTGGATGTGCTTGTTTAACATCTGAAACAGCTTGTTTCTGATTTTATAATCGTCCATTTAGTTCCACGTCACACACATTGGTCTAAAACAGTGGCTGCAAAGGAGGACAATCTATGTTGAATCATCTCCCTTTCTTTGCTTTGAACCTATTAACTTTCGTAGAGCTCTCAAAGACGCAGGCGTGTTTCAAAGTCTTTGAAAACCATTAACTCCAGCCACAGGGGCAGCCATTGAAGCAAGCAATACCAGGCTGAGATTGTATCAACGAATATTCCTTCACACAACTGACAGGTCTTAATCTTCTCTGAAAGTGACACCTGGGGTACTGCAGACAGTCATCACCTTCTGGACCCACAGAAAAACCCACACACTGCCCATCCATGCCTGGCTCCTCAGATGTTCCCCCAGGGCTGCTGCTGCAGCGGTCGGCATCATGGAGATAGAGAACCCAAGGGGGTTCTGGGAGGGGAGTAATGCCCCACATTCACAGCAGGCAATATGTATAATTACACAGACCAATTGTATTCCTGATTCCAAAAGCAGTCGATCCAGTCTTATTACATCATGACTTTGGTGGAGAGGGGGTGTTGAGGTGGGGTGTCTTCATAAATGGGATCCACATGACCAGGTGACAGCATGTGCACAACCTCACCGGTAATTAACAATCCCTGTGTCGCCGACTTTCACCAAAAAAAAAAGGTATCCTTTGCAGTGAACGAACCCGCAAAGACATAGACGCGATCAACAATCTGTTCAATCCCTTTTGTCGTGCCGCACCAGGAAAAGTATGCCGTGGCCATCATTCTGCTGAAAACCTTGTCTTCTACCATGTCTCTTCTGACTGCCGGTGTGTTTTCCCATAATGCGTCTTCTGTTGACTACAGAGACGTGACAACGCAGACCCTTTTAGACTGAGTGGCAAAGTCATCTGTGAAAGCGAAAGTGATTCTGCTAAAAGTTCTAAAATATATTTTGTGAAGGGCAGTGCAGGTAATTGAAGCAGATTCTTGGACCGGACTCAAACCCCGCAGGTAGAATCATCAGTGCAAACAATTTCAGTTCATTGAAAGGGAGACAAGGGTACACTGCTGTGCACACACAAATTATGAGCGGAAATCCCACAGATCGCAGAGTAAATGTGTATAGAAGCATCCAATCACCATGACCAAAAATAAGAAGTTCAGCTCTTGAGCTCCGTAAAACTCTAATAAAACGAAATAATAAACAAACCAATGCAAAACAAATGTGCGATAATCTCTCTCGAATCCACTCATATCCAGGCTTCTTATCGGGCTCCTGCTTGGCAGATGTGCGATGGTGAATCCTTTCCAAATATCAGCACATATTGCTGGCTCAGTCGGATGTATTAGTGTTATAATTGTAGATACACTACATACTACATATCTTATTGGGGATAGGACATAACACTGGAGAGGCAGAACATGACTTTTAACATCTCATGTTAAACCGTTTCCTGACCTATTCGTTTAAATGTAATATCGGCTGTGCATGCTCTAATTACAGTACATAAGCTAAGTTGTTCCTTGAAGGTGCTATGTGTAAGATTTGGCCGACTGTCAAATGATTCCTCTCCACAAATTAGGGGGCAGTATATTACCAGAAAGTTGTGGTTTGGTCATTTTTGGACTATCGTAACAAACAAGAAACTGCACGGTCCCTCCACTTCCCCTCTTCCCCCCTCCCCCCTCCCAAACACATCATCTGACTGAATATAGAGTAAAGATTACTGTTCACAGGGAATCAGCACTATGGCGTTGTCAAGTTTTTCTCAAGTTTTCAAGTGATCTGGTAAGTAAGCATTAACCAGCATTACATTTTTCTGTGTACTTTAGACATGATTGACAAAGGTTAGAATACACCCTCTGGGCAGCGTCTTCATCCTCTCATGTTGGACTGACCTCTTGAGGTGCAAAGTGGTATCATGAGACAGTACGGGCCGGTGCTAGCTGGGCTAGCTGCTAACTTAAAGTAACTTAAGTAAATATCTCACAATACATAGTACAAACTTACATACATGCAAATTGGCATAACGTCAAAACTGTCATTGCTTCACATGCTGCTGATAATTGCAGTTCATTTTGAATTTCCTAAACTAATGATCTCATAAACACATTGCACCTTTAAAAACCAGGTTCAGCTGTATGTAACAATCCTATTACATCCATCAAGTCCGACACACTGTCGATTCACCTTCACATCTCAATCACATCGACAACAACTGATATCTTCTTTCCTCCCACGCCC
>OMKP01082848.1:0-13930 GCA_900302375.1 Bathygadus melanobranchus | reverse complement strand
GCCTTCAGCCGCAGCGAATGAAACGTTCGAATCCCATCGTTCACCCTCCCCCCTTTCCTCCGGGATTTGTTGCATGCATGCATAGCATCCTCGTTGCTCCATCTCCCCTGTAGCCCTAACCCTCATACATGCTGCTGTGACTCTCTAACCTGTTCCCTGTAGCAGGAGAGCCCTAACCCTCATACATGCTGCTGTGACTCTCTAACCTGTTCCCTGTAGCAGGAGAGCCCTAACCCTCATACATGCTGCTGTGACTCTCTAACCTGTTCCCTGTAGCAGGAGAGCCCTAACCCTCATACATGCTGCTGTGACTCTCTAACCTGTTCCCTGTAGCAGGAGAGCCCTAACCCTCATACATGCTGCTGTGACTCTCTAACCTGTTCCCTGTAGCAGGAGAGCCCTAACCCTCATACATGCTGCTGTGACTCTAACCTGTGTTGTGCCATGACTGGTGACTTCACAGCACCATTGTGTTCATATGAGTCTATTAGGGCTGCACCGTTATGACAAAAAAGATAATTGCAATTATAATTCAATATTGCGATTAACAGATTATCGGTTCAGTTAATAGTCTGTGGCCCTCATTGTATAAAAACAATGATGATGAGACAATTGCTGAATTGTAACAGTTTGTGATTTGATTTTAATGTAACGTCTGATTTATTACAGTCTGATTTATTCATGTTTTATACATTAATTGCCACTTCACAATTAGCTAATTACAGAGGCCAAAATGGAGATTTCGGCTAATATGCAATTAATAGTGCAGCCCCAGACTGTACGTGTTGAAACCAAACCACTGGGCTGCTGAGAACCACGAGGCGTTAGCATGCTCGTGTAAACTAGCCGATGGGCACATTGCAACTCGATCGGGTGAGCGCTTGTCGAGGAAATCGAGGGGGACAGACATACATACACACGTACAGAGATTCCTCTAACTATTGTTGGAGTGATGGCTGAACACGCATGACCGAATGGCACCGTTGTTATCTTGGGATTAGACCGTTTTTGATTGGTTTAAATGTTTAAGAACACCTGAAGCCATCCAAACACTGAACATGTTGACGCAACAAGATATAGTTGTTGTGCGTGTATTATAATTTGGGCTTCTACATTGACCCCTGATCCTAGCATGTATGACCATCGTCATGCTATCATATGACCGTCGCTTTGACATTCGTCATCATCCAACTTGTGTCGTTCGCTGGCCGAAATAAAGGCAGCCGTTGGGAACTTCAGGTGTTTGAACGTTGGCCTCGCTGCTTTGCATGTTTGCATGTGTGTGCGCCTCCCTTTTGTGTCAGTGTGCGTGTGCTTGCGTGTGTGCGCGTGCGTGTGTGTGTGAGCATCAACACTTAAAAATACAATTTCAATTGCATAGTAATACATTCGTGTCGTCATAGGATGCTATAACGCTGCGTTTGTCCCCCCTTCTTGTCCCAAAACAAAAATGGCCGCCCACGTCCTCGGCGACAAACTGCCGTTCTCAGAGGTTTTACGTGGCCACGTCGCGGCAGCTCAAACGTCTGGAGTCCGTCAGCCGCTCGCCCATATACTCCCACTTCTCGGAGACCATCACGGGCGCCAGCGTCATCCGCGCCTACAGCAAGGACACCGCCTTCGTGTGCATGAGTGACACGCGCGTCGACGACAACCAGAAGAGCTACTACCCAGGGATCGTGGCCAACAGGTGAGTGTGAACGCAGACACCGATGCATACCGAGAGAAGAGCAGTAGCTCTTTTGACTAAATAGATATAGATATGGATATAGATATAGATAGATAGATAGATATCCAAAGACTCCTAAGCCTGGGCTTAGTGTGGGAAGCAAGTGTAGTCCCAGTGGGGAATCGAACCCCTAACCCTGGCATTGTTAGCAGCATGCTCTACCAGTTGAGCTAGACAACCAAGCGCTCAACCTCACCTTGCCCCCCCCCCCCCCCCTCTCTCTCTCTCTCTCTGTCTCTGTCTGTCTCTCTCGGTCGGTCTCTCTCTGTCTGTCTGTCTGCCTGTGTGTGTCTGTCTGTCTGTCTGCTCTCATTGACTCCTTGACCATTTGTTTTTCTTCTCTAGTTTTACATCCAGGGTTTGCCAAGTCCAGACTAGTGGGGGGTTGGAACACAGCCAGCTGTGAACTCTGCTTTTGAAAGGCGTTCCCTTAAGACCTGTGTCAAGACGAGATCATTTATCACACGTTAAGCAACACAGATTGCACAATATCCCTTCAGAGACATATCTGTTAATATCCGCTGCTAATATGTAATAACTGTTAATATGAATAGGGGCGGCAGTCGCTCAGGAGGTAGAGCGGTTATCTGGTAACCGGAAGGTTGCCGGTTCGATCCCCGGCTCCCCCTAGCCAAATGTCGAGGTGCCCCTGAGCAAGTGACCTAAACCCTAACTGCTCCCGACGAGCTGGTTGTCGCCTTGCATGGTTGACTCTGCCGTCGGTGTATGAATGGGTGAACGTGAGGCAATGTAAAGCACTTTGGATAAAAGCGCTATTATAAACACAATCCATTTACCATTCACCAGAGCAGTGCGCTCACGTTAGCCGCCGCGTGTCTTGCAGATGGCTTGGCATCCGCATCGAGTTCATCGGGAACTGCATCGTGCTGTTCGCCGCGCTGTTTGCCGTCATCGGGAAGGATAAGCTGAACCCGGGTCTGGTGGGACTGTCGGTCTCGTACGCTCTGCAGGTAGGCCGGGGCACGACTCCCTCCCTCTGCCGTGACTCCCACCTCCCAGAGACTTGACTCGACTCCGCGGGCTCCATTCGCTGGTTTTAATTCACTGCCTGAAGAATAGAGTGTGCTAAGAGATGGCTACAGTGTATTTGCAGTCACAATACAGAGCAGAGACCCAACTAAATCTTTTTCTGACAAGCCAAAGCATTTTCATGCCTGAGTATTTATTATTATTAAGAGTCTCGTTATTTAGTTTCAGTTTAGCGATAACTCAAAATATCAAAATATACCACATTGCAGTCTACTTTTTAATTGATATCGTGTTTGTGATTCAATATCGTTTATGCCAGAGGTGATTCAGATTTGATTGAAAAGGTGACCATTGTAATTATCGTGGTTATTTTATTGTGAAGGCGGGCCAACCTATTCCTATTTTATCGCCAAGGTGACCATGACTCTGAATTGGATGGTGCGCATGACGTCAGACCTGGAGAGCAACATCGTCGCCGTGGAGAGGGTCAAGGAATACTCCGAGACCAAGACAGAGGTACGCGCTCGGTCTAATTGAGAAACGTGCGTGTCTGTCTGTCTGTGTGTGTGTCTGTCTGTGTGTGTGTGTCTGTCTGTGTGTGTGTGTGTCTGTCTGTGTGTGTGTCTGTCTCTGTGTGTGTGCGCGTGTGCGTGCGCTCGCACGGCATCTGTTGTTGTTTGCGTTCAGGAGGAGAAATGTGCTTTGCCAGAGAAAGCGCTGTTCAAACACAAGAATTTGACTCCTGTTCCAAAAACAACCACGACAAAGCTGCCAGGCCATGTACTCTAACAAAACAGCACAACAGTCATAAACTATAACTAGATCCATAAATGTTATAATACCTCCTGCTCTATGTGGGCCTCTTGTATCGCATAAAATACATTTGTACTGTATATTCAGTTCCACATTTGAACACAAGAACAGAATAACAATACTGGTAAAGGATATTGGTCTGGCATTCATATCCAGAGTACAGAGTACAAATATAATCCTTTATCAATCATGTCAGATAACAAAAAGGTATGCATGTCAACAATCAATAAAGTCTGTTCAGTAAAAGTAGTCTGTCAGTGTTCTGTATTGCTTGGGACTGGATCGGTATTGACAGTCCAAAGGCTGTAAACGTCCGTCCATCCGTGTCTCCTTATTGATCAGATTCCTTCCTGCGCTATGTGAGGTTGCATCGAATTTTGCTTACACTAAAACATCACCCGCAGGCCCCCTGGGAAGTGGAGGACAAGAAGCCGCCCTCTGATTGGCCACCGCAGGGCAACGTGGAGTTCCACGACTACAGCGTGCGGTACCGCGAGGGGCTGGACCTGGTCCTCAAGAACCTCACCCTGAGCGTCAAGGGCGGGGAGAAGGTAGCGACCAATCAACACAGGTTCTCCCCCTGTTCCGGGACAGCTGATTGGTTCATTGATAAGACACCGCCCTCTCCGGTGGGCAGAATAGTGTAGTGTGCTAGGGTGTTAACGGCCGAAAGGTACTGGCTCCGATCCCCAATGTCCACAGCCTGACTGAAAGTGTCTGCTGAATGACTAGGCTAGCCTAGTCACAACCGTATACATTTAAAACATGTGATTTTCAGTCCGAATTTATGAAGCTGCTTCTACATTTTTTAGTGCCAAGTTGCTTCTTTCCTGCGTCATGTTCCCACAGATGATATATCACGTCGTGTCAACATCCACATCCTCCTCTACAAGTTTTATTGAACTATACATAAAGTAATGTGATGAAGATGGGTCGAGCGTGTCTTTCACAAGGCTCCATCCACTTAGTATCTGATCCAAACGCCTGATGTGCAGGGAGAAACACGGACCAGAGGGGAACTTTAACTCATCACCTCGACCGTTTGTTCAGCGGCACTGCCCCCCCGGCGCATCTGTGAACTCCATCTGTGTGTTACAGGTGGGGATCGTGGGTCGTACGGGGGCCGGTAAGTCCTCCATGACGCTGTGTCTCTTCCGGTTGCTGGAAGCCGCCGGTGGCGAGATCACCATCGACGGGGTGAAGATCGCGGAGATCGGCCTCCACGACCTCCGGTCCAAACTCACCATCATCCCACAGGTGGCTATGTCGCCGTTTCCTTTCTCTGAGAGCGTCCATTTGCCATTTCATTGGACGTTTGTTCTTAACGTGTAACGTTTTAACAACTACATAACTACTAGTTATGAATCGAAACATATCAAATGCTGACAAAGGCAATTTTCTGTCACTGTAGCCAGACAATTAAGTTTTCTAATCAAATGTATAAAGTGTGACACGTTTATTTATGTTTTTTTCAAGGAACCTGTGCTGTTTTCGGGGACGCTGAGGATGAACATTGACCCCTTCGACACCTACAGTGACGAGGACATATGGAAGGCCGTGGAGCACTCCCACCTCCGCAAGTTTGTCAACAACCAGCCGGCAAAGCTGGAGATGGAGTGTGCTGAAGGAGGAGAGAACCTCAGGTAACGCATGTAAACAGTAATGTTGGTAAGCCTGTACCAAAAATACATTCAAAATATTGACTAAAAGATGATAACAATCAAACGGTTTGTGTGTGTGGTAAGTGTTGGCCAGAGGCAGCTGGTGTGTCTCGCACGGGCCCTCCTGAGGAAGACGAGGATCCTGATCCTGGACGAGGCGACGGCGGCCATCGACCTGGAGACGGACGACCTCATCCAGTCCACCATACGCACCCAGTTTGAGGACTGCACCGTGTTCACCATCGCTCACAGACTCAACACCATCATGGATTACACCAGGTCATTGACTCGAGTGTCCGTGACTCGCTAACGCTGTGCTGACACTGTGTAGGCCGCAGTAGGAGGGCGTTCCGTATCCATAGCTGCCATCTTGAAGCGTTAGCATGCTAATTAGCGCGCTAACTTCATCTGGTGCCACAACTCTGCTCAGCTGTCGGCTGTTTCGGAGCTCATCTCTGAATCCCGCTCCACTTGTTTTCGGACTCTACTAAATGCGATGCCTAGAAGTCTGTTCTAAAGAGGGGAGGTTTAAGTACCAGGCCAACATACAAATAAATAATAACATGAATACGTACTATGTTTAGTGATAAGGAATAAGTGTTTGCACTAAAGTAGGCCTACTACATTTACCATGGTTAAAACATGGTCTGTATGAGATTGTAAATGACCTCCTTTACAAATAACAATCATAATAGTGGATATCATATTATTGATTTATGGACGTCTAAACTATAAATGTAAAAAGTGACAGTTGAGTTAGTTTCGTTTTCAAAATGAGGGGTTTTGAGGAGGAGGCTGAATGCTGCTCTAATTAGAGACAGGAGCCAGTGAAATAAATATTTAAAAAAAACAAAACAACATTGCTAACAGAAAACACATTTCCATGATCTTAATAGGGTTGTTTTACCCCACAATGGCTGTTAGAATTAGTTCTCAGGCAAATATACTTAAAAATGAGCATGTAAAGCGAGTATCTTTCAAAATGTTCCCACGGGGGGAGCGTGGCCCCCGGACCCCCCTAGTTGTGGCAGGCTTTCTCTATCCACACAATCCTCTCGCCTGTAACCAGTTTGCATGCCCGACGACACGCAAGATTTGGGATTTCAAGCTACCTCCAGTCCAAATTTGGAAGAAAGGAAAAACTCCTCACCCCTCCCTCTCTCCCTGCCCACCCAGCCTCAGAAACCTCACCATGACATTTCTCTACACTGCTGCAGAGTCTGAGAGATGAACTTACATTTACATTTAGGGCATTTGGCAGACTAACTTCCTGTAGCACTTAAAGTTAGCATCTACATGACAGAATGTGTTTTCCAGAACATCACAAACCAAATAAATGTTGCATATTGTACCTAATGTAATGTGTTTTTTTCATGTCTTTTCTCTCTCTCTTGCTGCAGAGTCCTGGTGTTGGACAAAGGACAGATTGCGGAGTTTGACACCCCAGCCAACTTGTTGTCTCAGCGGGGGATCTTCTATGGCATGGCTAAAGACGCTGGCCTGGTGCAATAGCGCCCCCTGTCTCTCAGTCGCATCCCAACTCCCGTCTGGATCGGGGACGGTGAACCTGTCAGGGGCACGGAAGCAGGTCATGGTGGAGCCGTGGCTTCAGCCAATCTCCCGGGAAAAAGAGGTTTCAGACGCGAGGCTTAGTTTTAAAAGGAATCCGGCATCAAACTTCACACTTTTAGGTTTCGTTAAGTTTTGTTCTAGCAATACTTCGGGACTGTTCGGATCACAGATCACAGATCACAGATCACGTTGGCCACGCTGCCTGTCACCAAGTTTCAACGAACTCATTCAAAAATAATGTTACGTTTCATGGGTTTGACCAAAGTTACTGGCACTGAGTGAGTCGTGCAACCCGCCGCTCACCTGTTCATTTGTGATTTATAGAAGCCGTCGTTTTCTACATATACTGCTGGACACAAGTCTTGGAATCTAGTGCCTTGTGGCAAGGAGAGGAGTACTTCTGAATGTAACATTTTTCTCAATCGGTTGTCTCGAGCAGAAATATAAGGAGCATTTGTGTTTTTTGGGTTATTTTTATTCAACAAACTAGCAATACTGTGCCACTGTACTTTCCAGAACCTTTCCAGAGGGTCCGTCTGCGAGCTAACGTGGCGACGAACCCACCTATTTTTGTACTGTATTATTATTTAAGCTACTTTTTAAGAAGAGTTTTCTCATTTAGGGAAGATTGTTTTGGCTACGTGGGATTCATGTATGAATCAGTTCTGTAAAAAAAAACAAAAAGAAAAAAACTTGAATTCTGTACTACCAAAATATGGACATATGTTAATGACTATTAAAAACAAATTATATATAAATCATATCTTGTTGTTTGTTTCACAGGGAAAATAATTACTTTCTTTGGCCATATCGTTTAGCCTAAAATTTTCTTGAAAGCCATAATGGATTACATTTTAAAGGTATTTCTAAACACACGGCGCTTCATTGATGCAGACCAGCTGTAATGACACATTCAATTGACTATTGAAAAGGCTTCATCCATTGTGTTGTGGGACACACACACACACACAAACCTAATCACAGCAGACAGTTTAGCATTCATGAGCGATGCCAGAAATATGGTGAGGGTTTTTCATGTCATTATGGGTTACCTTCGTCCTAGCCTAACCCTAACTGCCTGGGAGAGTCCGTCTACCATTGTACTGGTAGACATAGTTTCTTAAAACAAAATGTGATTGAAACTATTTCAATCTTGGTCACCCAGAGATGTCCGACGTGAAAACCCAGCAACTGAAATTAAAACAAACTTAAAATGTTCTTTGTTGAAGTTCTGAGAACCCTTTCTAAAATCAACACGACTTAAATGCATATTCCACGTTTATGTATTTCCGAACTTCCTCGCCTGGAAGAAAACCCAGAGTGTGGTGTTTCATGCAAGATAAACGTAGGTCTGAAACCTCAAATAACCCTGCAACAGGACGTCTCCTTTAATGGCTTTCAGTTCAATCGGTTGCAAACACTTCATTCCCTTTCAAACCTGCGTACGTAGACTCAAATTGTATCTCCCAGCCGCAGTAGCTTGGATAGTTGTAGGCTGTGGGCATCAACATGAAATAATTCAGTAATCAATGTCATCCAAGTGTGTGTCTGTGTACCATAACAAAATGTGTTTTGCACTCATTCACGTTCTCATATTCATCATAGACCCTCATGTTCCTCACCTCAGATAGACCATCGTGTTCCTCACCTCAGGTGCCCCCTACACTCACACTCTCTCTCTCACACACGCACACACACACACACAAATACACAGAGATCTGTAATAGCTTCCCCCGTCCTGAGATGACCTGACGAGGAACAGCCAAAAGAGCAGACGGTTACAGTACAAACATGTATTGGGTTTTACTGCCTCTCAGCATCGGCCGCCTGCCTTCGATTCCTCTCCTCAGTTCACCTTCTCTGGCGCCGGTATAACCGGTCTTGCAACAGGGCTTGTAACAGTGTGGTGCTGCTGCTTGCTATTCACAAAGCTCTGGTTGCATGTACCACCGTGAAGGGAACACACTGTATGTATCCCCCCGGCGGGTTAAACGTAGTTCATCGCAGGGCTTGTGTTCGGCGTGTGCGTGCCCGACACGCGTTGTGTGTCGCGCTAAGCGTCGTGTTGCATAGCAATTCATTGATACATTCAGAAATCCATGCTAAGAGGCATTTAGGGAGCTAATCCAGAAGGCCTCACAAAGACATGCATTGTAAATCAAGGGTTATGTATGTAGCCTGTACATTAAGGTTAAGTCTGGGGTAGTCACGTAGTGGTCGTCACCTGGTACACTGCTGGAATAATCTGTTGTGTGAAAGCATATCTGAGGGCGGAATTGGACCATTGACTGTACAAGCGTCTGGGCTCAATGAAATGACTTACAGTTAATTCATACAAATGGTCGACGCAGCTATTTTGACATAGCATTCGATTAACATTCAAATAAAACGTTCCTAATGCACTGTGAATCCATCCTTACAATGCCATGTTTGAATGGCGTGTATAATTGCTGGATTGCCCACTTCACAAGCAGACGATGTGAAGAGGACACGGAGAGAACGTCTGTGGACTATAAACGTATCATTTGGTTTCCATTACATGCGTTTGTTCTTTCATTCCATGACTTTATTGAGGCTGGCACTTTGGGCCTGTTACTTTTATCCTGCTCAACTCGAGAAAGTCATTTATGGAACTTTATTGAAATTTTATTTTCATTCATTGTTGTGTGATTGTGCGTTGCTGTGATTCGTTCAAACACACACTGTTAAAACAATATGGTTTATGGTTCAGCATTCTGTTATGGTTATATGATTGTTAATATGTTAATGAGTTCCCTAATTAAGAATACAAAACAAATATTTATTTTTAATGGTTTGATTTTTTGGGGGGGGAATTAACTAGCCTATAACTATGAGACGTAAAACGCAGGCTTATAATTAATAACAATAATAATAATAATAATAATAATAATTGTTATTATTCTAATTATTATTACTGTTATTTTTGTTGTTATTATTGTTATTATTATTATTGTTATTATTAGTATTTACAATTCAGTCCATCAGTTGAACTGATTGAACCTAATTGAAATAGGCTACACATTGCAGACACACATATGTGTTGCATTAAAAAAAAAAACCTAACCCAAAACTCAACACCCAACAATACATACTCACCCAACTTTAGATACGCAAAACAAATCTGCTTACAATAAACACGTTTTAACGCGCTGCCTTCATTACTGTGCGCGTAAACGCAGCGTAGCGTTCCATTTACGCGCAATGTGCTCTGGCTTACCCGCGCTCGGCGCGTCTAGCGAAGGGTTAACCGGTCGATCCTTTTAACAGGCAGGTGCCCCGCTGTCCCAGCCCCACCGCGCATCAAAGTTCTCTTCAAAAGTTCTCTCAACAACTTCGAGGCAATTCATAACTGTCATTTACTACTTAGGCAGCAGCGTACCTGGCGAGCTATGATAGCAGAAGTTTTGCATTGGTGCTTGGCGATTTTTTCCTTTTTTTTCTTTACTCAAGCGAAGTATAAATAGGAGAATCCCCGGTTGTAGTAGAAATTAAGTGATCAACCGAACTGGACTGACTCGATATCCATTGACCTGCCTCTGCGCCCCGAAGCATTTTTTCCCCCATGTGGACGCGTGATGTTTCTTGATACTTTTCGTCTGATTCAATCCATGCATCTGGCATACATCTACGACAATTAACTGCTGGGTCAGAGACGGTGCGTTTCTCCGCTTGCTGCATTCAGTTTCACACTGGCCATGTGGTGGATGCTGTTCCCTCGGTGGATATGGTTCTTGGCGTGCCTCTTCGCATGGATGGACCCCCGCGCCATAGCGATGCCCCGTGCAGCAAATTCGCACGCCGGCATCTGCCCCAACGAGATGAACCCCAACCTCTGGGTGGACGCGATGAGCACTTGTACACGGGAGTGTGAACACGACCAGGTACTTTCATTATGCGCTAATTGTTCCTTAATTGATTATTAATTGATTATTCACTAATTATTCCTTTATTAGTATGACTTGACTATGCCTGCTGATAAACGACACATTTTGACAGATAATAAATATGTCATACAATATCTTATGTCATGTTTTTTATAATATCATGTTTCACATATCCACCCAACAAGCCTGAATGTCTGACTTTCAGAAATCTTCTTTCTTGTTTTGCCCTCGCTCGCTTCCAGGAGTGCGAGAGCTTCGAGAAGTGTTGCTCCAACGTGTGTGGCAACAGAAGCTGTGTGGCCGCGCGCCACCTGGACGCCAACAAGGGCCCCGTGGGTATCCCCCAGGGGCCCAGCTGCGCCAGCTTCACCTGCAACCAGCAGGGGTCCAAGTGTGACATCTGGGACGGCCAGCCGATGTGCAAGTGCCGGGACCGCTGTGAGCGAGAGCCCCACTTCACGTGCGCCTCCGACGGCATGACGTACTACAACAAGTGCTACATGGACGCCGAGGCGTGCTCCAAGGGGATCAGCCTGTCGGTGGTGACCTGCCGCTTCCACCTCACCTGGCCCAACACCAGCCCCTCGCTGCCTCACGAGACCACCCTGCGGCCCACCACTGTGCCCCTGCGTGCCACCCCGCCGCCAACCACCCAGCCGCAGACCCCTGTCCTGATCAGCAGCCCCGTGCACCAGGCGGTGAGTGTGGGCGACACGGCTAGCTTCCTGTGTGACGTGGCGGGCCGGCCCCGACCCGACATCACCTGGGAGAAGCAACAGCAGGGTGGGGCCCAGCATGTCCTCATGAGGCCCAACAATGTGCAGGGGAACATGGTGGTCACCAACATCGGCCAGCTGGTCATCTACAACACCCAGCCCCAGGACTCGGGCGTCTACATCTGCACTGCCCAGAACCACCTGGGCTCCGTGCAGGCCCACCACCCACTCACCGTGATGCCCAACGAGCCTCCCACAGCCCCCAACACTAAGAACATGAGCCGCTGCCTGCCCGAGGACTGTGTGAAACCCCATGGTGGTGGTGCTGGTGCCGAGGACTGTGGGGGCGACCAGGAGAGAGTCAACTGGTACTACGAGAGCTCCAGCAACAGCTGCCTCTCCCTAACCTACTGCCCCAGTGGAGGCCGTAGCCAGACTCAGGGCAAGGTATTCGAGAGCTACGAGGTGTGCATGCAGTGCTGTGGCCCCGAACTCTCTGGTCCCTGTGGGCTCCACAGCCTGCAGGGCCCCTGCAAGGCCTATGAGCCACGCTGGGCCTACAGCGCCACGCTGCTCCAGTGCCAGTCCTTCATCTACGGCGGCTGCGACGGCAACGACAACAACTTTGAGTCCAAGGAGGCCTGTGAGGAGATGTGCCCGTACCCCAAGAACCAACACTGCAAGGCCTGCAAGTCCCGGGGCAAGATGGTGACCAGCTTCTGCAAGAGCGACTTTGTGATCCTGGGCCGGATGACGGAGCTGACGGAGGAGAAGGACTCGGGGCACGCCCTGGTCACCATCGAGGAGATCCTCAAGGACGAGAAGATGGGGCTCCGGTTCTTCGGCCAGGAGCCCCTGGAGGTCACCTTCGTCAACATGGACTGGAGCTGCCCCTGCCCCAACGTCACTGGGGCCGCAGCGGAGGGTCAGGTCATCGTCATGGGCGACGTGAGCGAGGGGATGGCGGTGTTGCGACCCGAGAGCTATGTGGGGGCCTCCAGCCTGCGGCGCGTACGCAAGCTCCGAGAGGTCGTCTCCAAGAACACGTGTGACATTCTCAAGGACATTGCCAACAGCCCTCAGTGAAAACGGATCTCTGTATCCTTGTTGTACATAATGTTTAGCCCGAGAACACACGACATACTCCCAACTATCTTCTGTGGGATGACGGCCGTAGTCGATTCCTGACCACGGTGTAGCCATATAGAGGTCATTTCAGTCAAATTCAATGCAGTTTAGAAGACCTTGTAAAAAAAACACAACTTTGTTATTTCAGGAGCTTATTTAGTTATTTCGTTTTTAAATATGACATTCCATGAGTATGTTATGTCTCGTCTGCTTAGAGCAGAGTTTTTCTGTTCAGTTCCTGCTCACAGGTTTTGTTGATTGAAATAACATGTAGGCCAGACCATCATTGGTCACGATGTCCCTTTTACCCCAAAAAACGATTCGCCTCTGGGCGAAAATGGATGTTGCACACAAGGTTGCTTTGAGGCGCACAAAGTCATTCTAGTGTCGCGTATGTAAACTACATATGGCTTCATTAATGGCTCATGCACATGAGGTGGAAGAGGATGGGTTCGTGCACGTGGATAAATTGTAATTTATTTTATTAATCTGCTTCCATTATACTGTGTCCTTTTTATTGTCTCATGCTTTGATGTACTGGCTGGTTCTTATTTTGTTGTTGCTATTTATGATGACACGGTTTTGAACGTCGCTGCCTCTTCACCATCAAGACGTTTTCACGTTTTAAGGAGCGATTTGTGTTCATTTGTTCAGTTCATCGTTTTGAAAATAAAGACTCCTAATTCCTACCTTTATTTCTCTCATCATTAAGGGCTGATTAAACGGGTCAGTGTGAGAATCTTAACGGCAGCAATTACGGCTACTTTGACACATTACATTTAGTCATTTAGACGCTAATATCCAATGAGTGGCTAACGAGTGAGGCGGAAAATATAATCACAGCCGTCAAAATTGGATTCATTACTAACATGCGTTACACTAAAGTGCAAAATGCAAACACTTTGCAGACTGCAGAGCAGCTATAGGAAGTTTAGTAGAATGATGTCTTTCATAGTTATGGCAATAGTTACATCTCAGAGATGTAACTGTATAACCATTTAATGCGATAAATGGTTAAATATATGACGAGTGATTTCTGACATTTCAGAAATAGATAGATCCTTGAATGCATCTTTTGGGCCTATAGGCCTGGGAGGAATCATTAGATGCAGCAACAGGCTTGCTACATCCAGCCTGCGAACACTATACACCAGAAACCCACTGCCAAGGTTAAACGAGGCCACCCCGAGAAGATCTCAAAACCCCCGTTCAGAGCCAGGTCTCCGCCTGCATACCTGGATAAAACCAGGCAGCTGCATCCGTGCACCTGGGTGGCTGCTCTCCGCTGACAGGCAGCCATGATGTAGGAGAGAGGGGGGAGTAATCAGCATGGCCCGAGCCCACCCTGGTATCCCCCCTCCACCCTCTCACTCGCTCTCTCTCTCTCTGTATCCCTCAGGCAGCTCAGACAGACTA
>OMKP01082834.1:0-21246 GCA_900302375.1 Bathygadus melanobranchus | reverse complement strand
GACACACATCATCAGTATTATCCAGAAGTTATCCATGGCGATCGAACAGGCGCGCCTCCAGCCTTCAGGACAAACACAAATAGAATTCTGAGCGACTAAACAGCTCACCTCCGTGGTCACCTGAGGCCTGCCACGCATCGGACGAGATAATTAAACTGGCGAACATGTCACGTCTTTGCTCCGCTCCCTGGGGAACGCCGGGTTTATGGTAATGTTATGACATTATGTTGTTTCATGACAATAGAATATGCACCGACGCCATCTGCCCGCTGATGAACCAGAACGTGTAGCGCCGCTGTCTCAAAACACAACGGGCGCTGTTAATAGCTGACCTCTTGACCTGCCCCTGACGTCCCTTGTGTTTAGGTGAACGCGTCGCGGCAGGAGCACAAGCTGATGGAAGAGTGTGATGTCTTGATCGACCTCATTCAGCAGAGACGGCAAATCATCGCAACCAAGATAAAGGAGGGAAAGGTATTACTCATATTCTACCGGGTACAGAGCTTTAAATACATTCAATACGTTTGGCAAACAGGCCTTCATGTTCTCCGCCCCTGCAGCCTGGAAACACTTGCAGACAGATTTGCAATTAGATGAGCTGATCCCGATTAGGGCATTTAGAAATGGAGTGGGTTCGGAGGCAAATTCAATTGGAACTTGTAATTGCTTCCTTCGCGAGATCTGTTTCCTCCTGTCCCGTCTTTTGAGGCATGTGATTCTGTGAGAAGCTGAGTGTTTGCTTGGATGCTGTTTGAAACACTGTATTGCTGCCGTCAGTGGTAATTTACCAAGTACATGTACTCAAGTATTGTACTTAAGTACACACTTATATACTTCATACTGCTACTCCACAACAGAGTACTTCTTCCACCACTGGCTGCCATCTTGGCCAGGGCTCCCTTGAAAAAGAGATCTTATCTCAATGGGACTCACCTTAATACAAAAAAATACTAAAATAACAATATATATCTATATATATATATATATATATATAGATATATCTATATATGTATGGTATTCAGATGTTTCTGTGTGTGCTTTTGTGGTGATGTATTTGAGGACATTTGAGTGTCCTTCATAATTCCTCGGGGTTTAATTCCTGCCCGGATGCTTGTGTCGCGACGTGACTTGACGTTGAATGAACAGAGCAGACAGTCTGACCTCCACCAGCGTACCAATCCTTCATCCTAACAATGTCATAACTGAGCTCAGAGAGAAGGACGGCGTCCAATCCCATCCTGAACCGTCGCATCCAAACACGGGCATTACTGTGATTATTGACGACACGCTAAACACAAATGGTTGAGTCCTTTCAGCGGAAACAGTGTCTGCAGATTATGACGACAACGCAAATAATGTCAATGACTTGCTTCGAAACACTTTTGAAACTCACACAGCTAATTGCCTTTTCTTTCTCTCTCTCTCTCTCTCTCTCTCTCTCTTCCTCTCTGGATAACAATAACACAGCCCACTTGGCAACGCGTCACGCGCAGAGCGGGAAATGTGTTTTCCCTCCGTCGAATCATTTCCCTTCCCTCTTTACGCCTCGCATGGAGGCGTGCTGCGGTCTGTTGAGTGGCAGCGGAGGGGTCGGCCCCTACTTCCTGTCACTTCCCTTTCTCTCCCTCTCTACTTCCCCTCTCTCTCCTTTGCATCTAACCCTCTCTCTCCCTCTCTCTCTACGTCCTCTCGTTCCTTCATCTCTCACCCTCTCTCTCCTTACTCTCTCTCTCTCTCTCTCTCTCTCCCTCGCTCTCTCAGGAGGGCGGAACACTTCCTTCATCACCCGTGCCTCTTGTCAGGTTCTAGACCTACCGTGCATTTTTTTGCCCACAGGGGCCGATGGCGGCAGGCTTTCTCTCTCTCTCACCCTCCTCCTCCTCCCCTCCTCTTTCCCTGAGGGAAGGGGATAAGTGGTTCTTGTTACCATGGTAATGTAAAGGGCAGACCCCGGGTTTAGGAACTCACGCCGCTGAGGCTAGATGCGGTGAGCGCTGCTTGCATCCACAATCAAGTCTCTGTTTAGTAGAATGCAGGAAAAACAAACAGCACAGCGATGGTGGCATGTTCAGTATTACGCTTGAGATTTGTAGAATAAAACTGAAAAAAGCAAAAAATAAAGGTTGATCGCAGCATAGTAATAAATAAATGTTTCCTCTTTCTTTCCCTGTCTTTCCTTCTATCTTTGCCTCTCTCTTTCTCTCTCTTTCTCTTTCTTTCTTTCTTTTTTCTGTCTGTATTTCTCGTCTGTATTTCTCGTGCGCCTGCAGTCTGTGCGGATGAGGAAACTAGCCCAGCAGATCGCCAGCTGCAAGCAATGCATCGAGAGGTCCTCCTCCCTCATCACTCAGGCCGACCATACGCTGAAAGAGACAGACCACGCACGCTTCCTGCAAACGGCAAAGAACATCTGTGAGAGGTACAAGGGAAACCATTTTGTATAATACATCAATGGAACAAACGGGCATCTCACGAAACACACTCTCTCTCCCTCTCCCTCTGTGTCACTCTCTCCCCGTTCTGCTTGACAGAGTGTCCATGGCAACTGCCTCCTCTCAAATCCTGATTCCAGAAATCAACTTGAATGACACCTTTGATACGTTTGCCTTGGATTTCACCAGGGAGAAGAAGATGCTGGAGAGCCTGGATTATCTTACGGGTGAGTGTGGGACTTCAAGTTAAAAGCGCAGCAGATGAACCCCATTCTAGCACATCAGCACTTTCTAAAAACGTACTTGAACCCATGTGCCCTGCACTGTAGTGTGTGTGTCTTTCCCAATTGAGAGAAAATTGCAACTGTGTGGTCTGGTAGCTGAAGGGTGTTTGCATCACATAGTAGGGGCAGGAGAGGGTAGGGTAGTGGTTCAGCTGGTGACACCTAGCTGAAGGGTTGTGGGTTTGAACCCCAATGTCTGCAGTTTTCCCGTAGGCGTTCTTGAGCCAGAAATCTAATAATATATAGATTTAGAATTGCTGACCTTTTCTTTCTGCGGTTGGCTTGGCCGGTAGCACCCACCCCGCCCGCCATCCGCGAGGAGTTGTGCACGGCGTCCTACGACACCATCACCGTACACTGGACGTCAGACGACGAGTTCTCTGTGGTCTCCTATGAACTGCAGTACGCCATATTCACCAGCCTGGCTAATGTCATCAGTAAGTCATATATTATCCCGTATTTTATGATGATTGAAATATCACATATAATATGTTAAATAGACATCATTCTCTCCTTGTAACGCCGGTTGTGTTCTTCACATATCTGTTTCTTTGGGTTGCAGGTTTGTGTAACTCAGCTGACAGCTGGATGATCGTTCCCAACATCAAGCAGAATCACTACACTGTGCACGGCCTTCAGTGCGGCACCCGGTACATGTTCATCGTGAAGGCCATCAACCAGGCAGGGAGCCGGAGCAGTGAACCCGGCAAGCTGAAGACCAACAGTGAGTTCCTCTATCGTGGACGCAAGACCATGTACAGGCGCCGGTTCAGCGGCTAGCCACCGGCTCAGCGGCTAGCCACCGGCTCAGCGGCTAGCCACCGGCTCAGCGGCTAGCCACCGGCTCAGCGGCTAGCCACCCGTTCAGCGGCTAGCCACCGGCTCAGCGGCTAGCCACCCGTTCAGCGGCTAGCCCAGGCCTTTATACAGTATATGATGTGATACTCTTTCCTCATACACAAGGGGGATGCTGGGTTGGTCTCATGCACACAATCAGTGACTCAGGAGGTAGAACGGTTGTCTGGCAACTGAAAGGTTGCTGGTTCCATCCCTGGCTCTACCTAGCTAAGTGTCGAGGTGTCCCTAAGCAAGACACCTAACCCCAACTTCTCCCGACGAACTGGCTGTTGCCTTGCACGGTTGACACCGCCGTTGGTGTATGAATGTGTGTATGAATGGGTGAATGTGAGTAAGTGTTTGCAATATTGTAATTGCTTTGGATAAAAGCACTACATAAATGCAATCCATTTACCATTTACCAATCACGCAACCTCACAGAGACGTGCAATACATCACGTTCCAAGAAGGCATAATCATCGCTCAGCACACGACGTACCAGAGTACAACAGGGAGAGCTCTGTGAGCACACGCGAGGCCTGTGGATGCTCGTCAGCTGGCGTGTGCGTGACGCGCGTGCGTGTCAGGAAACTCATTTCAGTTAAACGAGTTAAAACTGCACGCGTCGCCCTTCTGCCTTCATGCACCGTAGTGTTATTTCAAATTTGTTGTGTTCTTTTTATTGTTGTACTAATGGATGACAATGATAAAGTGTTTCCAGTTCCTGCAGCCCGTTTCAATTGAAATGGGTAAAAACGCAGGAACATCCACCACTCAGACAACGTCTCCACATCATTTTCTATCCCACACGTCCTCCAAAAAGTTTCCATCCTTTCCATGTTCTTTTCTTTTCAGTTTTCTTTAAAAGAAAATGTTTGTTCCACAGGCCAACCGTTCAAATTGGACCCAAAGTCGGCCCATCGGAAGCTGAAGGTCTCCCATGACAACCTGACAGTGGAGCGGGAGGAGACGTCGTCGAAGAAGAGCCACAGCCAGGACCGATTCACCAGCCAGGGGAACTACGGCGTGACGGGAAACGTCTACATCGACAGCGGCCGCCATTACTGGGAGGCCCTGATAGGCGGGAGCTCGTGGTGAGGATGCAGGACAGGGTTAGGGTTAGGGTTAGCACATGCAATCAATTGCATGTGCTGACGAGTCCAAAGTGGTTGAACTGTAGGCTGACTACACTGTCTCTCTCTTTCCCTCTCTCTCCCTCTCTCCTCTTTCTCTATATTCTCCTCTATCTCTCCCTCTCTCTGTCTATCTCTTTCCCTCTGCATCTCCCCCTCTATCACTGTCTTTCTCCCTCTGTCTCCCTTTCTTTCTCTCTCTCTCTTTCTCTTGCGCTCTATCTCTTTCTCTCTCCATCTCTCTCCCTCCATCGCTCCCTCTTTCCCTCTCTCTGTCCCGCTCTCTCTCTCCCTCCCCGTCCCTCTCTTCAGGTTTGCGGTGGGTGTGGCCTACAAGTCGGCGCCGAAGCACGAGTGGGTGGGCAAGAACTCCGCCTCCTGGGTGCTGTCCCGCTGCAACAGCTCGTGGGTGGCGCGTCACAACGGCAAGGAGCTGCTGGTGGACCCCTCGCCCCACCTGCGCCGCGTCGGGGTGCTGCTGGACTACGACTCGGGCTCGCTGTCCTTCTACGACGCCGTGGCCTCGCAGCACCTGCACACCTTCGACGTGGACTTCGTGCAGCCGGTGTGCCCCGTGTTCAACGTGTGGAACAGGTGCCTGACGGTCCTGTCGGGGCTGCCCATCCCGGATAACCTGGAGGGGAGCGGCTGCCGTGACTGAACACAGTGCCGGGCGCAACGCCGGCTAGCCAGCGCTGGCTAGCAAACGCCGGCTAGCCAACGCCAGGGCTCCGTCGTCAACGGCAACTCACCGTTATATGTGCTCTGGGGGGAGTGTCACGAAACTTCTCTTCTTCACGTTTCTTTTGTGCATCGAAAACCATCAACGTGCAACGAATGACGCCATCATTTCTGAGTGAAAGGGGCGAGCTGGTGCTGGCGTTCGCCATCGAGAATCGAGGCTTTTTTGTTTGTTGCTTGGACGGAGCTGTCGGACGCACTGCGCCCGGGGGCCGCGGAGCACCTTATGTAGATTATTACGACAGCGCTTCCCCAACCAAACGAAAATGTTGTGACTCATTAGACGCAGCGCTGAAGCTGAGGACCAGCCTGCCGACGTGTGCGTTGTACGGCAATCCATTGTCACACAGTTTGTTTGGTGGATTTGAAGCCCATGTGCTACATATATGAGAAGCAATAATTAAACTGTTGCACAACCGAGAGAAACACCTTTTTTGTAGGCCGATATTCCTGAAAGCAATATGCTGGTGTTGTTGGAGATGGTTGATCTTTTTGGAGGGTTCTGAGACGGTATTTTTTAACATGGTTGGTTTTCTATTTTGCACAGCATGAATAAGTACCTGCTGGATTGCTTGGCGGAGTTTGGAGATGACAACATGTCGGTTAATATTTTTACATTTGTATTGAATTATTTTTACAACTGCCTAAGATGGTTTATTTTGTGCACAATGTTTCTGCATGTTTTGGTTTTCTTGGGCTGCCAAGAAGATTTCTAGAGAGATACCCCAACCTTTATGTATCTCGGTGAAGGTTCAATGATCCTTTAATTGATAGTTTTGTGGCATACCTGTGTGAAAGAGCGTTATTTAGACTCTTGTAGAAGTTAGAAAGTTTTTAATGCACTTTCAGCAAACCCAGCCTCCCCATGCTAAAGCCTAGCTGTACCTGCTACACTATCATTTCATTGCTGTCTTGTAAATGTGTAAACAAACTTTAATTAAAGTTCAATTAAAGTTTGTTGTTGCAACGTTGGAATATGTGTAGATCACTTATTATTTATTAATTGAAAAATGCAATTGTAATTGTAAATACGAGGCAACAAAACTCAAACCTAAACAGAGGCAACAAAAACCCACACACCAAAATATGAACCATTTGTTACTCAGTGAACACATGTTGGCCTGAGTCTAATTTTACAATCTGGGAGTCCTTGTCAAATTAACACTGCACCACCATTTTTGCACATTTGTTTTCCTGTGATCTAATAAAAAAATGTCTTCATTTTACTGTTTGTATGTCTTATTTCCTCTCTAAACCACCATTAGGAACGAGGCTCAGATCGAGGCGCTTCTGTCCCACGTCAAGATGTTCCGTTAACTGGCGGTGGCCACTTGCTTTACGACGCCATTGTTAAAGTATAAATATGACACGACCGGCTGTGACGCGGCTTTTGTCCTGCAGTAACGCAGCCTGAAGAAGAATGCCAGGGCTTGGAGATGAGAGGGGGAAGAAAAGACCCTGAACTCCCAGTGACCCCCTCCACCAGGCGCCCTGGGGACATGGGTGAAGAGAGACTTCCAGTGCACTTACTATTATGCTATGTGAGAGTACAGCAGGGATCTGGACTCTTACCTGTGGTCCATTTGTAGTGCAAACATGTTTACGCAAACAGTGGATATGAGGTCTGAATTAATATTCAGTATTATGCACAATATGTTTTGAATGAAAGCGTGATTAATCGTTACTGTTGGCGAGGACTAAATATAACCTGACCATGAAAAGCTATTCCATTATGTGGCAAAATATCAGTTTTAGTTAATTAAATTCAATTAAATGATCACATGGTATTTAGCACCAGGAAGTAGATGGTGCAACGTTTGGTTAATAAAGTGTGCCTTGGGGTAGATTACATTGGAAAGGAACATTTCATCTTTTGCTAATATTCCATCAAATTCTAATCCAATTAGTTAATCTTCGCTCCTGTTCCATGACTCCATAAAATGGAAATGTTGCTTCATTAAACTAATAAAAATAAAAGCGACAAAAAAAGATACATGTTCATGGATGAGTGGAGTAATGGAGACACTGGAGAGTAAAACGACATATTAAGCAGTTTCAGTTTTGAGTATCTTGCCAATAAGAGTCCCTCACATACGGCTGTTGTTCTTCTTTGATTTGGAGGCAGCAGACAGTTAAAATAACAAACATATTGGATACCGGTGAAGAACGTTGTGCCAACGATTGGCTGACTAACTGCATTCTCATGCAGGTCTCAAGCCAACCATAAGCAAGCCTTGAACAAACCTGAACAAATATATTCGACACATTTTATGTATTAAATATGTATTATGGCAAATTAAATGTATGTCCCAGAGCACCCCCTGCTGGTACTGTACAGCATGTGTTACAGTGACACAGTGATACCTTGACTATTAGCCGATCCGCACCAAACTGATAATACGTTCAATTCAAGGGTAAACAATTGAAGGATACATGTTCTCCAGCCCTGGATCCAGGCTGCCATCTGAAATGCATGCAGCGTATTATATTGAGGACCACTCACTCTTCCTCTTCGTCTCGCACACACACGCATGCTAATGCGCAAACACGTCCACAAACACAAACATATGGATAATTCACATACTATTACTATTATTATTATGAATAATAATAATAATAACAACAATAATAATATTAATAATATTAACAGTAGTAATCATATTAATAACATCAACAACCCTAACCCAACAACAACAACAATAATAATAATAATAATAATAATAATAATAATAATAGTAATAGTAATATAGTAATATAGTAATATTATATAGTAATAGTAAAAATAAGTGCAGCTCTAAAATAATAAATGGGAAAATACAGAAAGCTAAAGTATTAAGGAAAATATTCTTGCGCATAGTGGACCATTTCTAAGCGTACATGTTCAGGTCATAGACTGTATAAAATAGTTCCCTCGAAATCACGCGAGAAACCCCGAGACAAAGTCGTCACGCTGAAATCCACGCAGTCACCAGCAGGCGCTTTAAACACGCCCCGCCCCCTTTCCCGGAACAGGAAGTCACCCTCTGCTGCTGACGTTTATGATAGTGTCCAGGAGTAAACGATGGCGTCCGCGGATCTGGCCCTTTTGGACCTAACAGATAAAGACGTCCGGGAGAAGCTGTCGCTGTGGGACCGGCGGACGGACGCGATGGCGCCGCTGACGGAGACACAGAGCGACTCGGTGGTGGAGGTCCGAGCTGCAGCCGACAGCCTTCCTATCCCCGCAGAGGTAAGACATATGACGCCTAGGCAGGCCAGCACGTCCCCAACTAAAGTACTGTCCGAGTGGCTGTCGAGTCCACCGCTTGGTTTGTTTGCGGTGTATCTTCAACTTTATTTGTTTCCACTCCAATCTAAAGCGTCACTTTATGACGCCTGCGTCTCAACTGTTGTTGCCGGGCTCACTCGCAGCTTAAACGTGGAAAGCCTACGCTCTGCCACGTTGGATTACCAATTATTGCCAAGTGCAAAGAAGGGAATAGACTTAAACTAATAAAAACAAACCTTTGTTTTCCAGCTGCCCATTGAAGACCTGTGCAGTCTGTCTTCGCGGTCCTTGCACTCCCCGTTCACCACGACGGTCCCCGACTCTGCAGAGGATGTCCTGCTCAAGGGCTTCCAAATGCTGGACATGGAAAGCGACAGGATAGAAACCGCACAGCAGGTGCATGCTCAGTACAGACACATGGAGCGTGTAGCTGGGTGCACAGATGGAGTCGCTCCTACTAACAACTGTGATCACTGTTATGTGTCCACAGTTTTTCTCCTGGTTTGCTAATCTACAGACCAAGATGGACCTTGAAGAGGGAGCGAAATACAGGTGCCATATTATCCCCCACATACTGATCGTTTAAGCATGGATGCCATGCCTTACTTTGTGAAGGATTACAGTGGCCCACATGGTGTCCCCTACTTGCCATCTCACTTGCCATTCGGTGCACACTAGTCATTCAGTCGGTAAAACAAACAATGCTTTTAATTCTCCTCTTCATCAGGAAAATGCGGGAGCATTTCTACTCGTACCAGGAGCAGTGTGATGCTATACTGGCGGACGTCAACGCCGCGCTGGACCACCTCGACACCCTCCAGAAGCAGTACTTGTTCGTGTCCAACAAGACCGGCACCCTGCACGAGGCCTGCGAGCAACTCCTGAAGGAGCAGGTACGTGTGTTCCTATCGTAGCTATCGATAAGCTACAGTTCTTTAGCTGTAAGCATAGACATGTATTCATAGACGACTGCTTCGGTACTGCTAAGTGCACAGGGGAGCTGTGTTCTGGATAAAAAGCACTATAACGTTTATATTTCCCAACTGATTTCAATGACTTGTTTTTATACATGTATTTTGATGTATTTTGCTGTACTCCACGTAGTTTATGATCTACGTTTACTTGTATGTGTTTACAGGCCAGTCTTGGCCTCTCCAATATGGCGACAACATTTGACGTACGATCCAGTGGCCAATGTGGCATTAATGTATATGTGTCTATGGTTTTACGTTTGTGCTGTTTTGTTGTGTGTACGTTCAGCTTCAATTCAGTTTTTCTATATTTGTGTTGTCTTATGCTATTTTCTAGTGGTGTAAATTCTGCTTCGATTCACACTTGCACTGTGACCGAGATTTAACTAAACCCCAAACTGTTTTCCTTGTGCTGTGGGGCTAAAATTGATGCTATATATATGCTAATAGAGGTAGAATTGCAAATTGTATTGGCTGTTATGTGGCTTTTTATTTGTGCCGTCTGAGATGGATGCTGATATCTCTAACGGTCCCGAGTGAGACAGCAGGGAATTACAACTCTTGTTTCAGAGCAGTGGGTCGTGATAGAAACTAATGCACACAAGAGAATGTAAACATTACAGGAATACATTTGGGGTTTGTTTTTCTGTTGCCTTTGGATCTCATTGTCTTTTCTATTTTGCAGTCGGAGCTCGTTGACCTGGCAGAGAGCATACAGCAGAAACTCTCCTATTTTAATGAGTTGGAAAACATTAACACGGTAGGTTTCTCTGTAGATGAAGTATCTCTGATGGTTGTTGAAGTGCTTGGTTGGCTTCCTCTTGAAGAGGTGTATACATTATGTATATTATCCTTCAGTCTGTTACCTAAAGGGGAACCGCCGTGCTTAATACGTCCGTTGTGAAAAGATTGCGGCCTACAACGTCGACTCTGCTGCAAAAATGTGTGTGAAAAATGACGTCAATAGTCAAGACAAACACAGGTGTCACTCATAACACTAATTAAGGGTCTTCTCCTTTTATAAGGATAATCTATAATGTATAGGTCTATATACAATATATATATTTTTTACTCTACGTAGGTCATAAACCCTTGGTTATAACAACGATGAGAGACTGAGACATGAGTACACATTTTTTTAATCAGAAAAACCGCATCTCTCTGTTTACATCTCCTGTTTACTTGTGTGTTTACAGGCCAGTCTTGGCCTCTCCAATATGGAGGCAACGTTGCTGTATCACAGCAATGGGCCGAAGCCCTCAATGTTGCGTCTATCTTTATGTCTATTTTATTATGTACCAGGGTGCGGGTAGTAGACTAAACTAGTGAAGATAACACACATTGACCCTGCTGGTCCTTTAGCACACATACATGAACCACCTGCCTACCGACCCAATGTTACTGTCGGGGGCTACACCTGTGTTTGCCCTGCTATGACAGCTCTGTGGAAAGTGTCCATGGTTAACGTGTGTTATCTTCATTAGTTTAGTCTACTGCCCCGGCTGCCCTGGTACATACAGTTAGCAGACACTTAACTAGCGTTATGTTTGTCTTACAATGACCTCTCTGTGAAAAGGGTCTGATCTTGTTTCCCCCCGCCCCCCCCACGACGTGTGAAGCGGTACTCTCTGATATTGGAAAATAGCCGAGCGTGACCGTTCCCCTTTAAATCAACGACACACACGGTCCAAACGGCAGCCCGGGCCATGTGCTGCTCAGTAGCCCTTGACCGTAACTCACTCCCATCATGTTCTTCTGTCTCTCTGCCTCGGTAGAAATTGAATTCGCCCACCCTGTCTGTAAATAGTGAAGGCTTCATACCAATGCTGTCAAAGTTGGATGACTGTATCGAGTATGTCTCTTCCCATGTAAGTAATGTGCCCTTTATCTTGTACCTACACATTCGTAAAACAATGTATGTTTTTGTGTTATATATGTTATTATTGTATGCAATTTAGTAGCTAATTCATAGTTCATACTATGCATTATTTTGTCGATTAACAATCACATAGATAGAAAAGAAAATAATAAATATCTAGAAACAACATTTAAACAAAGCGATGACCATGTTTTAGTGCATTGAAATGTTTGGAGAATAGCACTTTGGCCATGTTGCGTGAGCATTCCTCAGCATGTCACCCATGGGTCTTCTCCACCGTTCCCAGCCCAACTTCAAGGACTACCCAGTGTACCTGGCCAAGTTCAAACAGTGTCTTTCCAAAGCTATGCACTTCATGAAGAGTCACATCGTAAACACTATGCACAACCTCACCAGCCAGCTCACCAAACGGGTAAGGAGAGGCTGCAGTGAATACCATGTCGCTAGTCTTCAGATCCAGTGCTCTCTTCAGTTTCCTTTTAAACTGTCAATCGCAATCCTATTGACAGGATCCTCTGGGCCTGGCGAACGCTGACAACGCCTTTACACTGTACTACGTGAAGTTCAGAGCGGCCGCACCCAAAGTCAGAGTAAGAATCTAGATGTTTGTAGCTTTTCCTCCTCCCCTCTCAGGATTTCTCCACGATCATTTTCGCCCGTAAAAGTTTAAAGAAATTGTTCTTAACGGCTTTGCTTTGCAGACACTGATTGAACAGATAGAGGAGCGGGCTGAGAAGATCCCAGAGTACGTACCAAGGACTCTTCATCATCGTCTTCACTGAAATCAATAAGTGTAGCATCTGCATTTACCATTGGTATCAAGAGAAACTGCATCAGAAAGAATGTGATGTGATGTTCTGAAACCCAGAGAATTCCCAGAAAAATAGTTTTTACAGCTCGGCAGCAGACAGTTAATCGTTTTAAGTTCTCATCATCCACTCGTACTAAATGTGTTGAACCAAAATATAAAATCAGCTTTTGGTTTAAAAGATTTATTTAGATTTCACTACCTCATCTTTTGCTTCTTATGTTTTAAAAAAAAAAGACAGTTTATATATCTCACACATTTCCTCAATTGAACGTGTGATGTCATGAACCAATGATGAACCAATGATGTCGTGTCTCCCTCCCTTCACCTGTCTGTCTCCACCAGGTACCGTCACCTGCTGGGGGAGGTGCACCAGTGCTACTTGGACCAGCGGGAACAGCTCCTCAGTCCCTGTATCACCTCCACCATCACAGACCTGACCAGCCAGAACAGCAAGGACCACTGTGCACTGGTCAGACACATTATTGTTATTATTAGCATTAGCATTAGTAGCAGTAGCTTTGTCTGTCTAAAGACGTGATAACAATGATCACTGTTCTTTTTCATTCATTTTATCAAGCCACTTACTGCGTGAGCAGCTGTTCAGAGTTCAGCGGGTGCTCATTCATAAATCCATGGTTATTATTCTATATCTAATTAAAACAGGTAGGCCTGTTTTAATTAAAACTCATGAAAAGACCAACTGATCACGAATGGCAGCACACCTGACACCTGACCGCAGTTACTGACTGGGGTGAAGAGGCTGTTGGCAGTTGTGAACCGAATTATTAAATTAATGATTCGATGTTTTGGGAAACTACTATTTCAGGTCATTTCTTTTCCTCCATGGCCTCCTTTAGCAAATGTTAAAAAGGAAACTACTTTGCAGCATCAATGGCAAGCAGATAAACGATTAATGTAATGTGCTTTTATTTGAGACCGGCCTTTATTTGTCAAAACATGTAAAATGGACTCTGTAGAGTTGTCTTTAAACCTTTCACTGTCAACTTAAAGGTCCTGTACTTTACCACCAGGTGTGAGTGTGATTAGACATTACAAGCTGTTAGAACATTTTCATGTGACTAAAATTCTCACAAGTGGGAGTGTCCACCCAGATGTATGGTTGGTAGATAAGCCTACCAGTTGGTACAGTCCACTGGGTAGGCTGCTAGACTGATCTAGTCATGATACATGTGGGTGGACACTCGCACTTGTTAGTTAAACATTTCTTTTAATGTCACTACAGGTGTGTGTGTGTGTGTGTGTGTGCTGCTGCAGACGATTGCTGAATGATTGACTTCATTCCTTGTGTTTCCTTGTAGGTGCGCAGCGGCTGTGCCTTCATGGTCCATGTCTGCCAGGACGAGCATCAACTCTACAACGAGTTCTTCACCAAACCCAGCTCCCATCTAGAGTGAGACAAGCCCCGCCCCCTTCCTCCCTCACCGCACGTAAACTAGTCCAGTCTATGTTCGTGTAGACTGAATGTGGACACGCTCACACACACACACACACACACACACACACACACACACACACACACACACACAGGACCTTATTGGTTGTTTGTCTGTTTGCTCCGCTCTGTCATCTGCTTGGTGCCACTGCTCATCGCCATGCCATCTTCGCACACACGTGTGTATAGATCTACGACATGTGCCAAGTGGCAGATCATATCACTGTTTGAGCAAATGTGTTTCATTACTAAGCAAACACGTCGTCTATCCAATGTCACAATCTTTCCATAGCTGCTAGCACAACAGTATTCAACGATGAAGTGGGTTAAAATAAGCACTTGTTTACTCCACTTCTACTACTTTTCATGCACTTATTGTAATTGTATTTATTGATCCTTAGTTATGATTTTATTTAGAAAGTGTAAACTAAAGGTTAATGTCTTCCTTCCTGCCTGCAGCGAGCTGCTGGAGAAGCTGTGTCTGTCTCTGTACGACGTGTTGCGGCCGCTCATCATCCACGTGGTCCACCTAGAGACGCTGTCCGAGCTCTGCGGCATCCTGAAGAACGAGATGCTGGAGGACCACGTCCACAACAACGGTGAGGTCCCGGGACGGCCCTCCCAGCAGCCTCCTGGTTGCCTGGCGGTTACGCCCGGTTGAACTCGGTTCAGCGTGTTAGTGGTTAAACGTCAGGGAGGAGAGGCCTTCGTCAGTGTGTTGAGCCAAGGCTGTTTACTGAAGGTGCATTCCAACCAAAGAGCTCAGCATACTGCAGCGGGGAGGAAGTCTGGCGATGTAGGAACAAAATGAAGAACAGGCAAACTTCTATTTCACCACTTCTTGCACCTCCAAGATTTAGTAATTTGCCGGAATCCCCGGAGATTAGTGGGGCGGGGGTGTTTTATTCTGATCTGATTCCTCCTGGTCCCCACTGGTCTTAACTAATGGAACATTGAGTATAAAACGAGTTCGTCTGCAAAGGACTTCCTCGGTCTCGGCCAGCCGCAGTATGGTCAACTTCTTTTGAAGCGTGCTGCCCGCTTTCAACCCAGGCGTTCTAGAATGTGCGTATTAGAATGACCATACAGGGTGATGCATGAGGACCCCTCCATATCGCTTCATCTAATCTTAGGGAGGGCCTGGTGGTTTGTCAAGAGGAAGCTTAATTAATGTCATTTCCTGTCCCGCCTACTCATTCATGCAAAACTCAATCGAGTCAACCTTGGATTCCCCACATTGCCTCCGACAGAGGCCCATTACACTTCCCTGACCTCTGTTTACGTCTACACCCCCCCGTCCCCCCACTAATCTCACATGCACTGTAGTCAACATGCACGACGGAGTCATTACCAAATACACGCCTAAATAAACAAGACAATGACGACTCGCCCTCCCAGCCATTAATTACAACCGACAAGGGCTGTCATGATCTGGACGTTGCTTGATTTAGTCTTGTGTGTGCGTGCGTGCGTGTGCGTGCGTGCGTGTGTGTGCGCGCCTAGCGGGTCAGTTGGGGGCCTTCGATGCGGTGGTGAAGCAGATGCTGGAGGATGTCCAGGAGAGGTTGGTGTACCGGACGCACATCTACATCCAGACGGACATCAGCGGCTACAACCCTGCACCGGGTGACCTTGCCTACCCGGAGAAACTGGAGATGATGGAGGCAAGTGGCCTCGCTATTGATATCCTGTAGAGCTTTTAAAGGTGCTGTAGGTCAGATCCAAGAGCTTTTAAAGGTGTTGTCGGTCAGACTCGAGAGCTATTATTTGAGTCTAATTCGATAGAAATGCCATAGCCATCCCTCAGCTATTAGTGAGTTAAATGCACTGTGAGAATATTTGTTTCAAGTCGACTGCGTCTGCCTCTACATGAGCCAATGAAGATTTTAGACCACGCCTTGCTTATTTCGGACCAATCACAGCAGCTCTTCCCTGATTGGTTCGTGGAATCCATCTTGCCTATTAATCACAGGTGCATGAATGGAGGAGAACCTTGGGGAGAGAGAGCAGAGACGGAGGGGGATGGTTTTTCTGGGTTGTTTATTTTCAAAATCTTGCTCTCTTCCCCTCTTTTCTTCTCTCTCTGTCTTTGCAACTCTTAAATCTGACCCATAGCAGCTTTAAATAATAAATAACAAACATCTAGTGCTTTATACAGCTTAGTGGCAACCCTGACTATTAAAAACCTGTGTTCAAACCACAAACATCCTCGTAATGTTGTTCCATTTCTTCTTTAATTGTTCAGATATTAATATTAACAATATATTAACAATTTATGGGACTATATATAGTTTGCTTAATTATGTGCCACTGCCTTGCGACGCCCATGCATCATTTATGGTTTGTGAAACAACACATTAGCCGGCCATCAACTGACTTCCACTGGCCCACTTTAATGGCTCCCTGTCCCCATTTGAGAAGTACAAAGTAACCGCTGGTGTGCTTCTGACAAGTCGATGAAAAGGACACCAGTCCAAGTGATTTGTATTCGCAGGATGAGTGGCTCTTTTTATCTCCTCGTTGTAGGGCAGGACGGCAATAAGAACTCAAGGATTTCAATTTCTCGGCAGTTAACATTGAAACTTAAAAGCTCAAAGATAAAAGAAAAAACGTCGATCGCAGATGTCGGACGTCCGTCTTCTCCCCGATCGTCGGAACCGATCGCTAACTTTGGCCCTCACATTTTATCACATTTGATCACATTTTATCTGTCTTTTAACATTAAAACCGGCTGATTTGTTTGGGCTCCACAGAGAATCGCACAGAGCTTAAAGGAGGAGCAGATGAAACTGCTGTCGCAGGAGTCGTCGTTCTCCGACGTTCACCTCGAGGGCCCCGACTCCAGGAGGAGCAGTAGCGCAAGTACGGCCTTGTTTTCTTATTTGTATTCTTTACTTTTCAGTGGCTGTCTTGGAATCGGTCCACTTGTGCCCCATATAGGCCACTGTAGCAACGCTCCTTGCCACACGCCTTTCCAGGGCTCCTCCTTGATCAGGACACAGGTGGATGTTGTTGAATAAACCGGTTTATTGCAGAGTTTGTAGATGAATGAAGACAGAGGAGGTGGTTTAACCTGTAGGCCTTGATTAGTCAATGCACCACAGGTGTGCAGCCTCACCCAGCCAGACTAATCAACCTGACTCCCCCAGGTGAGGCTGTTTTAAACCAGCCACCACCCACACACACACTCCACAGCCACTATTTAGGACACATGTTTCAAACACAACGGGGGCCAAATCAGGCCCTTGGGCGAAATCCTATCCGGCCCGTGTAAATCATTTGGGTTTTCAATTCATTTTGGCCCGCATCTCTCCCACGATGTGCAGCACTACACGACAAGTCCCAGAAAGGGACGTGTTCCTATACACATGCAGCACCACCCTCTCCCTTATGCCCACAGGAACGTGTATACATCTAAATGTAAATGCTCTAAATGTAAATGTATACGATATATCCAAGGATCCATACATACAATATCAGGACCGCTAACTGCTTCAGAAGCAGCTTTTAGTTTGTATTACACTGACCGACCTGCTGTGGCGTATTCAGCCAGACTTCTGGTTTTTCATTGGCAACTGGTAATTAGTTAAATTGGCAAATTTAACTAATTGGTTCCCTAATATAGTGCACTACTTAATACCCATAATGCACTGGAAACGCCTATCCGTTGTCATTGGATTCATCTAATAGAGAGTACCACATACAGGCTCTTTATGCACGTGTCTGCTTGTTAATGCCACCAATACACGTCACACCAGTGGCTCAGGAGATAGAGCGGATGTCAGGTAACCGGAAGGCTGCCGGTTCGATCCGTGTCCCTGAGCAAGGCACCTAACCCCAACTGCTCCCGACGAGCTGCCTGTTGCCTTGCATGGTTGACACCGCCGTAGAATGTGAGGCAAATGTAAAGCACTTTGGATAAAAGCGCTTTATAAATGCAATCCATTTATATTTCCCATGCATAATTAGTGTCCGAATTCCCGCCTATACTTAGTGTGCTACGCAGTGTTCACGGTATAGGGAACGAGGGAACGAGGGAGCAGGTGAGCGACTTCAAACTCCGCCGGTGTGTTTATAGTCGGTGAACGTTTTGTTCTGAAACCCCCTCAGGCACGACGCAGGCATCACACCCGCAGGCGTCCATCTCCCCCGCCGACCTGCACGGCATGTGGTACCCCACGGTGCGTCGGACCCTGGTGTGTCTCTCCAAGCTGTATCGCTGCATCGACGTGAGTGGGCTGCGTCTCCACATCGTCAGTGGGGGGGGAAACCTCGCCGGCGAGCAGCATCCTCCTCGCCGGCGAGGAGGATGCTGCCGCTGTCCATCGACGTGATCCCTGTGTTTTTCTCTTTGTTTTCTTCAGAGAGCCGTGTTCCAAGGTTTATCTCAAGAAGCCTTATCGGCCTGCATCCAGTCGCTGCTCAAGGCCTCCGACATTATCCTCAAGAAGAAGGTGGGTCGGGGGGGGAAGGAAGCCTTGTGTCGTCGTGTTGCGCGGCAGGGTGTTTGTTCGACCGCCGTTGAAATAAATAAAAAGACATCAGAACGGCACGATTGAAGCGTCTGTTGGCTGATCATGTTTTAATGATGTTTTTGACTGTGGCTTCCTTAATTACAATGTCGCGGGGTGTCGCTTTTAACCGCTAATGAATGCTGTGACACGCGCGACGGGCCATTCAGCCCAACCCTCTTTTTAAAATTTGTGTTTCATTGGCTTCGCTCACCTTCAAACCTGCAATCAATATCTGCGGTCACTGGCCCGTTTCGACCCCTAAATGTATACAGCCGTGTCTCTGGAGGCTTTCTCTCTCGCCGTCTTTTACCTACATTGAAGCCACATGCCGGACGTAGTCTGTTCCCCCTTTTGTTTCTGTAGCAACCCTGCCTTATTTTTCCGTCTCCTCCCGTAGCCTAGCGATGCCCTTCAGTGTGGCGACCGCCTGCCACACGTTCCCTAATGACGCCACGTCTCATTCTCCCCGCAGACGCAAGTAGATGGGCAGCTGTTCCTGATCAAACACCTGCTGATAATGCGCGAGCAGATCGCCCCCTTCCATACCGATTTTTCCATTAAGGAGATCTCGCTGGACCTGAAGAAAACCAGAGGTGAGCTAATCAGCGGGAAGCGTATCACCGTACCGTGTCGCCCCTCATTACGTCGTCATGGCCATTAAGTAACTGGTGCCCATAACACTCACTGATGCCAACTATTAAAAGCAGGGGGAGGGATTTAACAGCTCATTCCAAGTCGCCGTAACATACATTAACCGCCAGGCTCAGGGGCGGGAGACGAAGGAAGGAAGGAAGGGTGGTGGGGGAGGAGGAGGACGAGGGAGTGGGGAGGACGAGGGAGGGCAGGGAGTAGGTAGGGGGAGGGGATAGACATGCCCCTCCCGTCACCTTCCTCTGTTCTCTGCCAAGGTCATTATTACCCAGCAGCACTAGGGGGCACTCTCAGGCTTTGCCAACCCATCATGTAATCCTGTTTTTTTTTTTTTCTCTCCCTCTCCCTCTGCCTCCTTTTTTCTTTTTTCTTTTTTTTCCTCAGACGCTGCCTTCAAAATCCTCAACCCCAGGGCTGTTCCCAAATTCTTCCGACTTAACAGTCACAACGCAATCCTGGAATTCCTGTTGGAGGTAAGGGAGCAGCAAGACGTTTTCTGCACTTTGATAACAACCCCTGCTTAGGAAAACAACACATGGTAGTGGTTAATCTCTTGTCTGTGTCCCTCCCTCCCATCTCCGTCTCCTCCTCCTCATCATCATCATCCTCCTCCACCCCCCCCCCACGCAGGGAACGCCAGAGATAAAGGAGCACTACATTGACTCCAAGAAGGACGTGGATCGGTACCTGAAGTTGAGCTGTGAGCAGTTCATCCAGCAGCACACTCAGATCTTTGTGGGAAACCTCGAGGAGCTCCTCACCAAGGTAGCCGCTGGCACTTTGAATGGGAGGCAAAGTAGACTTTAGCCTCGGGTGCGGCTTACGCGCCACGACCTTCAGCTTCACCTGCTGGCTAGTGTGTGTGTGTGTGTGTGTGTGTGTGCGTGCTCGTGTGTGTGCGTGTGATTTCTTTAACCTTCGGGCACATTTTCTACCGGCAAAATGTCAAGTCGCCGCAAATCGATAACGGGAACACCTCATTCCGGTGTTATGGATTTGTTGCGTCTCGGGATGTGTCCTGAAATGTGTTGTTTCTGCACAGGTGGCAGCTCTTAAAACGATGGCCATCCAAGGCGGCCCCACCTACAATCTGTCCCAGCAACCGTGGGCGCAGCCAGGTACCGTTCATTCATACAAGAAAAACCCATTGTCAGCGGCATCGTAATTCAAGGGCCCTTCGTAGCGCCGTACAGCTATATCGCTCTGTTTTACTGTGTCCTATTGTTTCCTCCTGTTCCTATTATTTTCCCTGTCTTTATTATTTCTTCTTTCTTTTCAGCAAAGATCAACGATATTGTGACGGCGACCTACCGGGTGATGAAGGGCAAGCTGCCGGCCACCTTGCAGAGCATGTCGCTGTACCTGGCCAACAGAGACACAGAGTTCATCCTGTTCAAGCCCGTCAGGGTGGGTGTGCCCGCAGAGGCCAGCGCCGACCCCGTGGTCTCGTGACACCTCCACTTATTCATGTTCAATGTCTCTTTTATGTGCGTGTGTGTGTGTGCGCGCGTGTGTGTGTACAGTCTTTTCCACAACTTGAGGAGTCTTTATCCTGTGCTGTGTTCCTTATCAAGTCAAGCTCAATGCGAAAGAGAGAGAGAGGAAAAATTGCGCGGTTGACATGGCAACAAGATCATATGAGGGGGTGGGGTTGGTGTTGAAATGCATTATTATATATTTTTTTCTTTAATTTTGGCAAAGCTGCCATCAGCGCCACTTTGTTAGGGTTTTAGATTGTGTTTTGATTGAGTCCCACGGTTCCCGTGCGTTCGGCTCTGTAGCAGAAGGCCGTGCAGCTGTAGTGACCCAACGGTGTGTTTAGTGTTGCTGTGCTTCTCTCCAGAACAACGTACAGCAGGTGTTCCAGCGGTTACACACCCTGCTGCAGGAGGAGTACAGCGGGGAAGACCTCCAGATCATAGCCTGTCCCTCCATGGAGCAGGTGAGCCTGGGAGACCACAGCAGCCCTCGCTTTGAGTCACACTGCTTAAGAATACACACACGTACCGCCGCACACGCACGCACGCACGCACGCACGCACACACACACTCTGACCTTCAGGTTTTCCTACGTCTGTGAGTGGAGGGAGACGTGGGTTTTGTGCGCTAACGAGCCTTTCCTACCCGCCTCCACCCTGCAGGTTAATCTGCTGCTGTCGGTTAGCAAGTAGCCCGCGGCTGCGCGGCCAACGCTCCGGGATCACAGGGCGGCGATCGCAGTCCAACAGCAGAACGCCCGCTCTGACCCTGCAGCCTCTAGAGACCGGGCTGGC
>OMKP01082828.1:0-13175 GCA_900302375.1 Bathygadus melanobranchus | reverse complement strand
ATGGTGATGATGATGAAGAAGAAGAAGAAGAAGAAGAAGAAGACGGTGATGTTGATTTGACTATGAAGAAGAAGAAGATGATGATGAAGAAGATGATGACGTATATGGTGATGATGAGGATGAAGATGATGATGATGATGAAGATGAAGAAGAAGAAGAAGAAGAAGAAGAAGAAGAATAAGAAGATGATGATGATGATGATGATGATGATGATGATGATGATGATGATGATGATGATGATGATGTGCTGAGCTATTCAGAGTCCACCTGGACTCTACCCACCTCTCCTCCCCAACCCTACCCAATCAATACTTGAATCCGAACCCCAAAAGCATCTGCCAAATGCTCTAAATGTAAATGTAATGATGATGATGATTGTTATTATTAATAGTAATAATGATGAAATACACTTAAACAGTCTGAGTTCATATTGGAGTAACTCTCAGCAGCAGCTGCAGTACTTCATAGGACTGTGATTTGATCACCTCTATGTGCTGCAGGTGTACCGGTACGGAGCAAGTTTTGGTCTGGTGGGTTTCTCCTACATCCTCACCGTCTTCGTGACCTCTGAACTCTTCCTGCCAGTATTCTACAGGCTGGCCATCACCAGCACCTACGAGGTGAGCCACGTGGTCCACAGTAGGCTTCCTAACCCCCCATACCTGCTCCTTAATGACATGCATCTACAACTCACTGTTGAATGACTCCAATACCACACTCTGAATCAGTTGTTTTGGTGTGAGTCATGTGTTTATGTCGTATGTTTTAGTGTGTGGTACACACACACATACACACACACACACACACACACAGATACATTGTGTCTTTGTGGTTTGGTATTGTGGTGATGTTGGTCATTTCTGTACTATCTAGTCTATTTTAAACATATTAGTTTCTCAGTTGATTCAGGAATATGATTTATTGTATTCTGTTATTATAAGTGTAATATATAGTATAATATTATTCTAGTATATTGTAATATATAATCTTTGTATATTCTTGTATGTTCTACTCTATTACATTTACATTTACATTTAGGGCATTTGGCAGACGCTTTTGTCCAAAGCGACTTACAATAAGTACATTTGTCGAAAGAGTGAAACACTATTATTTGAGTGGTATCTGGTTTACTCTATTCTCCTGGTCTAGTGTGGTTTAGTGTATCTGGGTTTATATTCTAGCCTATATATCCATTCATTTAATTAGACTAGGTTTTTAAAGGGTTTTGAAAATAGAATCGCGTGTGCGATTGTTAAGTGTCAGGGAAAGTTGGTATTTTCCACAGATTGTTTTATCTCTTAAAACCAGTTGAACAATGAGACGAAACGAATATTAGTGTATACACAAATGTTAGTGTATTGCCTATTGATCAAATGCAGGGGTTGCTATGTTACAAAGTGACATTGGGACACATATTGAGCACGTCTCAGTGGTAATATGCTGTAGAGGTTGCCTTAATGAACTCATGTCGAAATATCATAGTGCTTTTAACCAAAAAAGAAAATGAAAACAGTGTGCCACAAGATGATAGTATTTATTAAATACTATCATCTTGTGGCACACTGTTTTAATTTTCTTTTTGATTCATTTCCAGTCTGAGTAAATGAATCTACATCTTTATTCATTTACTCAGACTGGATAAATCAATAAATATATGAATTCATGAATTAATAAATTGTATAAAGTATCTCTTATATTGAAACACACAAGTGTTTGACTCCCAGACAAAGCAAGATGCCCCTAACATGCTCCTTAATGACATGTCTTCTGAATTCATTGTAAGTCTGCTGAATGACAAAACAGCGACCATATACCCCTCCTGTATGTCTGAATGCACAGTACCTGGAGCTTCGTTTCAACAGAGCCACTAGACTGATGGGCACCGTCCTCTTCATCACTCAGACCGTGAGTCAGGACCATCGCATGACCACAACGTATCCCACCACTGTTCCAGGATTAACCGCCCTCATCCCTGTATACTTTATGGTCTATTCTATATACGGTCTGTCTCTGTCACAGGTGCTCTACACCGGGATAGTCATCTACGCCCCGGCGCTGGCCTTGAACCAAGGTAGGGTACGCTGGGGCTTCTGTTGGTAGCCAATCACTCAAGAACAAGGTTCAGTCACACGTCACATTCCATGTACGAGAGCACTCCAGCCCTGGTCTCTCTCTCTCTCTCTCTCTCTCTCTCTCTCTCTCTCTCGCTGTCTCTCTCTTTCAGTAACGGGCATGGATCTATGGGGAGCAGTCATCTCCACAGGAATTGTCTGTACTTTCTACTGCACCATGGTAAATAATTTAAAATATACGTGTATATATAGTGTATATATATATATATATATATATTAGAAAGTCACCTAAACCTATAATTCAGCCCTTGATTAAAAAAACCTGACCATGTGTTGTCAATAGGGGGAGGGCTTGGTTCAACTTAAAGCCCCGCCCCTATGCCACAGGCTCCGCCTCTCTGGCTCAGCCAAACCTCAAACTCAAGGTTTGGATGAGCAGTGGTTCCACCGTGGTTTGTTGAGATATAACGTCACCTGTGGGTTGTTTTGCAGGGCGGTCTGAAGGCAGTGGTGTGGACGGACGTGTTCCAGGTGAGAACATCAATGTGCTGGCCATAATCTCACTAGATTTTGGTTAGATTAGGTTGCGTTCCCACACAAAGAAGGGGTCGCTCAATGGGAACCAACCACCCAACTAGGAATAACACAAAAGCTAGACAGTACAAAACATCTTGGATGGAAAATGGAACATAAATATCCACTTTGCCCGCAACGGATAGCAGTGTGATTAATTATCATAACGAATCATTGAAGAAAAGTGGAGCCTGCAGTGAAAAAGTTACACAGTGTAGATGAAAGAAAAGTTGACAAGCTATGGGCACATTTAAATACAGAAAAAGTCAATAAAAGCTAATAAAAGCACCAGTTGAAGATAATGACGATGATAATTTTCTGTCCTTTAGGTGGGGGTGATGCTGGCAGGCTTCATGGCCGTCATCATCAGGTCTGTGCATCTACAAGGAGGATTCAGTTCCATCATCACACACTCACAGCAGGGAGGGAGACTCAACCTCTGGGAGTGAGTATGCTACTTCCTTAGCCACTAGCTAATCAACAGAGTAGCTAAATCAGTGGACCAATGAATGGTCATTTGAGGGAATGTATTAATAATTAATAATAACATTTTTATAACATTGAGAAACAGAACCCTCCAAAATTAAAGTGACAGTCCCTCCTCCTCTTCATCCTCCTCTTCATGCTCTCCACCGCTACCTCTGAAGCTTCGACATGAATCCCCTGAGGAGACACACCTTCTGGACCCTGACCGTGGGAGGAACCTTCGTCTGGGTCAGTGTGTACGGGATCAACCAGGCCCAGGTCCAGAGATACCTCTCCTGCAAGACCATCACTCACGCCAGACTGTGAGTCCTGTTTGAATCGAACTGTAGTTCATTAACAGTTCATTAATTAACTAGTTCAGTTATGTTTGTAACGTTTCATTTATGTGCATGCATTAGACCGGCTTGTATGTGTGTGTGTGTGTGTGATGAAGAGTGTTTGTGTGTAAGTGTGTGTGTGTGTGTGTGTGTGATGAATTGTGTGTGTTTGATGAAGTGTTGGTGTGTGTGTGTTTGATGAAGTGTTTGTGTGTGTGTGTGTGTCTGTGTATAACTGAGTCTTATATATCTGTATATTATACATATATCTATAATAATATGTGCCATTTGTTGTAGTACTCACCCTGCTCTGTGTGTCCCTGCCAGGGCTCTGTACCTCAACCTGATTGGCCTGTGGATGGTGCTGCTGTGTTCAGTGATGTCTGGCCTGTGTCTCTACTCAGTCTATAAGGGCTGTGATCCCTGGACCACGGGGCAGGTGACCGCTCCTGACCAGGTACAGTGTGGGGAAGACCTGCCATCATGTGTACTTGCAATATAGCCCTGGAAGGAGAAGCCTGAGTCTTCTGACCACAGCCCATTAGGTTAAGGATAGATACGGTTAGGGCAGGTATATATTGTTAGATTATGGTTGGTTTATAGATAAATGGGGTTAGGTTAGGATTAGGCTAGGTTTAGGCTATATTTAGGCTCATAAGTGTTAGGTTATGGTTAGATAGACTTAGGTTATAGTTAAATATGGTTATGGTTAGGTTAGGGATAAATAGGTTTAGGTTAGATAGGGTAAGGTTTAGGTATGAGTAGGTTAGGGTTAGATCTCGTCTGGTACAGGCTGCTCTCCACTACAACTTTTAAAGATGATCAGTCTTGCCTTGCTGTAGGGTCGGTGGTCCACACTAGGCAACTGGGAACATGCGGGGTACACACACTCTACTCTACCCACCAAACATTTTGACTCCAATTTGGCTGAAATAAATAAATATAACTAGATTATATATAATGCTGTCGTAAGCAAAATAAATATAACTCGGTTATTTGTAATACTATACCTATATTGTAAAATAAATGTCCAACACACTATTTAACAAACTGTTCAAGGCACCGCTGTCACATCAGGACGAGACCCCGTTTCGACAAACCCCAATTTGGCAGTTTGTTGAATAGCATAAGTAAAAGTTGATATTGTGCACAGTATGTAGGCCCACATATTATATTGTAAAACAAACCTTTCCAAAACTGATGTTGTTTCTCCAAACATCTGTTGTTGTGGCCTTGGGGGGGGGGGGGTGGCAAAATCTTGTGTCTTAAGACCCTCCACACTACACGACAATCAGAGTGACTTCAGCCCCGATCAGAGTGACTTCAGCCCCAATCAGAGTGAGTTCAGCCCCAATCAGAGTGACTTTAGCCCCAATCAGAGTGACTACAGCCCCAATCAGAGTGACTTTAGCCCCAATCAGAGTGACTTCAGCCCCAATCAGAGTGACTTTAGCCCCAATCAGAGTGACTTCAGCCCCAATCAGAGTGACTTCAGCCCCAATCAGAGTGACTTTAGCCCCAATCAGAGTGACTTCAGCCCCAATCAGAGTGACTTCAGCCCCAATCAGAGTGACTTTAGCCCCAATCAGAGTGACTTTAGCCCCAATCAGAGTGACTTTAGCCCCAATCAGAGTGACTTCAGCCCCAATCAGAGTGACTTCAGCCCCGATCAGAGCGACTTCAGCCCCGATCAGAGCGACTTCAGCACTGACAAACCCCCCCTCTCCCCTGACTCAATTGTTGTGTAGTGGAGAGCAGCCTTTCGTTTCCTCTCTCTATTGTGTGTATTGGGCTGATCATACGTGGTGTATGATGCAGTACTGACCCTGGGATCCTCCACAGCTGATGCCCTACCTGGTGATGGACATCCTGCAAAACTACCCTGGCGTCCCTGGGCTGTTTGTAGCAGCAGCGTACAGCGGCTCACTCAGGTTCTCTCACCGACAATGTACTCTTACATGTTACATGCCATACATACATGTGGTGATCCTCAAATCTCAGATCCCCTTCTTCTGCGGCGGTATAATGATATCCAGGAGCCTTTGTGCCTTTGTGCAGAATGTAAGGTCTAATTGATGGATTTATAAAACACAGTGTTTAACCAGAGGAGGCGCTGTTCCCACAGTTTATATCTTGGTGATGGGTTGCCCTTTTAACATTAGCATAATGTACTCTGCAGCACAGTGTCTTCCAGTATCAACGCCTTGGCTGCAGTCACCATAGAAGACCTGATCAAACCGCACATCCATCTGACAGAGAAACAGCTGTCATGGACCTCTAAGGGCCTCAGTAAGATATTTAATTTCATCAGCATTTTTTCCAAAATTTCGATAGTCAATTAATATGGCATGTACCTAACTGACACAAGTGATGTGAAACCAGGCAGTAAGCAGGAAGTATTTGAGTGACAGTTTCCCCTGTCTCTACTGTTGGCAGGTGTGCTGTACGGTGCACTGTGCATCGCAATGACAGCCATATCTTCCCTCATGGGAGGGGTGCTACAGGTACATGCCAGATTTACACCAAGACTAGAATGGGGGCAAGGTAGTGTTGTGACCTTTCCCAGCTGAAAGGTTCTGGGTTCGAACACCGATGTCCACAGCCTAACCCATTAGGCCCGTTGAGCAAGAATCCCTAACCCCTACCTGCTGCTTAATGACATGTATCTGAATTCACTGTAAGTCACTTTGCTTAAAAGCATCGGCTAAATAGTAGCTGCAAAATATCAAAAATGGGTTTGACAGCAACTTTAGTTGCCAAGTGTAGCAGGAGCTCCTGAAACACGCCACCAAAGTGGCTTTTCTGGGCTGCTCCGGCCACCAGGGCACAGGTAGATGTTGTGTAGACCCAGTTTATTGTACATTTGTCATAGTTTTGCAGACAGAGCAGGTGGAAAATGCTTGACATGTCAGCGCTCTGCTGAGTGTGTGTGGTGATGCACCAAAGGTGTGCAGCCTCACCCAGCCCCAGAGTCTAATCAGCCTGGCTCAGGCCAATTGAAACCAGCCACCAACCACACACACTCCACACCAAGAATTAGTGTTTACAAACCAAGCGTGTATAAACTTAAGACTGAATGCTGGATCTATGCTTCACTATAACAGGCCGCCAACAGTATCTTTGGGATCATTGGCGGACCTTTGCTCGGTCTCTTCACATTGGGCATGCTGTTTCCTTTCGCTAACTCCAAAGTAAGTTGTCATTTAGCTGTGGATAGCTTTTATACAGCCCTCTGCTACATACACATAATTGTCTAATACACATAATTGTTTGTATCCCCACCTACCAGGGGGCAATGATGGGTCTGCTCTCAGGCCTGGCGGTCTCACTGTGGGTGGGAATCGGAGCCCAGATATACCCTGCCCCACCTGGGATGAGCAGGCCGCTGGAGCTCAGCACGGCGGGCTGTAACTTCTCCTCCTCCATGGGCGGCTTCAACCGGAGCAGCACTGCCCTGCCTCCTCAATACAGTCCCGTCACCACAGGCTCACCAGAGAGCCTCGACATCAGGTGAGCACGGTTACTGTCGAATAGAGCCATACTATTCAGAAAACCTCTGCCTACTTCCATGGTGTGGACCCGCGCATTCTCACCTGACTTCACTCACTCCTAATCAATGGTCCAATCTATAAATCCCAGAGGGGCCAGATGGCCCTCTGTTCCTGTGATTCAAATACACACCTATGGTTGTGCATGATCAAAAAAAACCCTGCCAAGCTTCATCATCTCTTTGCTCTACCTGTGTACATAGTGGCAATACATGACTGAAACAGAAACATCAGCTGTCCTACATTCTTATCGATGTACCACTGATGCTCGATCTCCTGTGAACCAATCCTAGAGAGATTCTACGTGTACAGAAATAGAACGTTTTCAGAATATTTGCATATCTGTGAAATGACCACTAGGGGGTGCTGATAGATAACTGATAGTGAAAATGAAGATGCATGCAAAATTCCACCTCCAAGGAAACCGTGTGAATTGTTCAGCAACATTCAGCCAAATATCTACCAATTCCAGTGTTGACGTAAAAGGGCCCCTATTTTACCAACAGGTGTGAGGCTGATTCGTGCTTCGTGCTGATTCGTGCCAAACATTTTGAAATCTAGCACTCCACTTGTGAAGGGTAGATTTTGAAATTCCTTGTAATGACTAATCATGCTCAAACGTGGTAGTAAAATAGGGCCCGTTATTTGAAACATGTCCTGTGTGTTTGTAATGTTTGCAATTTAACTGGCAGGCCTCTACTAGCGGACAGCTGGTACTCCGTGTCCTACCTGTACTTCAGTCCAATAGGAACCATCACAGCCCTCATAGTGGGAGTGGTCGTAAGCCTACTTTCAGGTACAAACATGATACCTTCTTTCGCTCAGGACTGTAACTAGACTAAATTAATCACATTTTGATTGATCAATACACAAACTGTATTGATTCAGGTTTGCTGTAGATTAATGTTTACTTGGCTACTGATTTTTTTTCTTCCTAAAACAGGGGGCTTGAAGTTGAATGTTGATTCTCGGCTCATGTTGGCAAAAGAAGACACTACATGCTATCACGCCTTCAGATTCGTCAAGGAAAAGGTAACACTCCTCCATAACAGCATTTCTATTGTGTATTTGCATAGCTGCGACTGAGCTCTGACATGTGTTTTCTCTGTTGAAAGGTTGCCTGCCGAAAACGAAATTTCAACCTCACAAAGAACGAAGGGAAGAAATCCGGCAACAGTAACTTGGCTTTCTCTGACGTCGAGCTGGACTTGACCAAAGGACATGTTATGACCTGATGTTATATGCCAGTAATATCACACCAACACAATAGTTGTAATAATGTCCTTTTGTCAACTGAATAGAAGAAATATCAATGAGCAACATAATTAAAAAATATATTTATTGCACCATGGGACACCAAACATTTAAATAAAACATTCACTTGGATTGTGTCGTTCTCCACCTAACACTTTCAATGTACTTTACATCAACAGGCATCCAAGGTCCGATCTGTGTATGTATTTATAAATGTATCTACAATGCAACAATATACATCACTGTAGGCACTATAATAATGATAGTGTTGGCATAAACATTTGGACAGAGGGAACACTAATTACAAGGAATTGTATGGCTGTCCCGTTATTGTGGACAGATACAATGAATTTGAGAATTAATGCATAATGTTTATGCTAGCAACCCTTTTAGGCCGTACTTTTTGGCATCAACATCTATATTGAAGTAACTGAGTGATTTGTTTTAATAGGAGCCTGTAGTAGCCTTCTGTAGTAACAGCATCTCCACCCCTGGGGAGCTACTTGCCTCTGGAGGTTACATTTCCCTGACCAATCCATTATCAAAATAAAAGGCCGGAAATGTCGAAATGTTGAGATATGGCTCGTTGTATAACTTGTTGTACATATCGAATAGGCCTTATTTTATAAGAACGTAGGCCGTGAATTATTTCTCATGCTCGTCGCTGTAGTACCGCTGTTTCATTGTACGGTATTTCCTTAAGAAATACAGAGCCTCCAGCTCTTTGATGACGAACTCTCCTCGCTTCACAAGGGTTTTGATTTTCTCAGGATCAGTCACGTCCTTGTTCTTCATGAACGCACACTTCAGACGCTCCCTGAAATAAGTCGCTCCTTTGGGATACTCGCGTCCAAGATACAACAGCTTTAAGAAAGGAAAAAAATAGATAGTTCAGGGGACTGCAGTACAGCCATATTATCGTCATAGGTATCTTAGTGTTAAAAACACATAACTTACGTTCTTGTAAAGTTTGATAACCTCACCCCTGAGAGGGTTGGCCATGTTAGGGATCGGACGTTTACACCGCTACGAAAAAAATCAAGCAATGCAGATCTGTCAATATGAATGAATGTACACAAATGCCAAATATGTAAATGTAAAACACCCATTATGCATAAAAGGTCAACGAAAAGCGGAAGAGAGCGAAGGGGAGAGCTGTAATCGTTCACATGGGGTCAAACACTGTAGGGTTTCAACTTGGCCACATTAGCATGGTATAAATGACGCATGTGTATCTAAACATATTTACTCAAATAACATAATTACTTTTTATCTTTTTATGAGGACTTCACAGCAAGCGTCACGGGGGGGGGGCGGAAATCAAATAATCCTATGTATTCCCCTGTGCTGATGTGTAGAAGCTAAGCTACATGTCAGCTACCAGGCGTTGTTTACCATTTCCGTATCGCGTTGAACGGGTGACGTCGGCAACAGCACAACACGAACGGGCGCATGCGTCGTATCCTTGGTTACCGGGACGCTACAGAAGTTTATACAGTTGTGAAGATGGTGAGATCATGTTCATTATTGTATGGGATACAAGTGTGTGTTTAGCGTAAACGTGTATACTTGGGCATCTATCATGGTTAACGTAGGCCTGTATATTGTAGTTAGTTTTGTAGTTTTTGCTTTCTTACCCGATTGAATGTGTTGAAAGTATAACTATTGTGTAAATACGGCCACTTGGTCGACTTGATCACTCCCACTTTTAGCTATAGGCCTCACTGTGTCAATTATACTAGTAGAATAAGCTATAGGCCTACACAAATATTGGCTCCTAATCACGTTTGCTTGCTTGATTGAAATTCCCTCACGAGATTAATAGTGTTATCTTATTTGACCGCCACTTATGTATTGATGTATACTGAAACCAATATTTTGTGTCAAAGTCGGCCAAAATGTCGGCCAAAAGGTCAGCCAAGGGCGCGAAGGCGAGCAAAGCGGAGAAAGAGCGGCTTCGGAAGGAGGAGGACGAGAGAAGACTTCAAGTAGAAGGTAACCATCTCCTCCGTTTCTCCTACACCGGATGGTAGACTCCTCCAAGAGATCATTGTTTGGGTTTTTGTTTTAATTGTCCTGCAGAGGAGGCGCGCCTCCAGGCGGAGAAGGAGGAGCAGGAGCGACTGGAGAGGGAGCGGATAGAGCAGGAGGAGATGCAGAGACTGGAAACTAAGGTGGATGACGACTAAAGTCGGCATATAGCCTATTTCGGAAGTACTTCTACTCAAACACCTGTTTGTTGGTAGATTTGGGAATGTAAAATTATAAAATATAAAAAAATATAAAAACATTCCTTAAATCTCTTGCAATTCAAATAATATACGTTTATATGGATATGTTTGCGTTGCAACTGGTAATCCTCTGGTAGGACCAAGAACGGAGAGAAGACGAGCTGAATGAAGTGCGCCATCTGCTGGAGGAAAACCAAATTTCAGTAAAGAGATGGCTCGCTAATACAAGAGAGAAAGCCAAGGTTAGTGTGTGTGAGGTCGAGGGACATTCTGTGTGTGTGTGTGTTTGAGAGACATGCACTGTTTGACGAGAGAGTCATGCTGTCCTATGTGTTCAGTGGGACAGATTTATGCTGTGTGATGGCCAGCCTGACCCCTCCCAGACAACGGAAGTGAACACATACATCAGCCTCTGGAGGGACGACCCCGAGGTCAACGCCCTACCTGTCCTGCACCAGTGTTCCCTCGCCCTACAGGTAAGAGAGAGACAGTGGGGTTGGCTGTATTTCAATGGATTCATCATTCAGTAATTTAGCGGCCACTCAAGAGGGGTAGACTGTGGACGTTGGGGATTGAACCCACAACCTTTCAGCTGGGAAACAGACAAAAGACTAACATTAGACAACCCTGCACCGTAAGAGAAGGGGGGTGGGGGTGAAATGGAGGGGTGAAGACAGCGATATATTGTTGTCTCCCTCTTTCGACAAATGTGTTACTGTGGAGGTCAGGCATGAGGAAGCATCCATCTCCCCCAGCTGATTCAGGATCTGGAGGAGGAGCGGGGGGAAGCGCAGGAGGAGGAGCATCGGAGGATCCAGGACCACATCCACTGTCTGCAGGACCTGCTGCACCGCAAGCACCTCCTCATCGCCCAGGAGGTGCTCAACGTAAGGGGGATGAACCACACACACTCACATTCACAATCATACACGCATATACACACACACAAACACACACATTCAGACACATGCATGCACACATGGATACACATACAATCCCTTCAGCACTAACAATAATGGACATCAAACAAACATGTTTGTTGGTGTATTTTTGTTTGTTTCCCGTGGGCCACAGCACGCTAGCTCCAACTCGGACATAGAGACGGGCAACATGCAGACAGTTGTCAGGGACGACAACGTCACATTGTGTGTCTGGGCCAACCTCAACAAAAACCCACGGTGTGTACCCACGCATGCTTCTAATAAACCCTCATCTCATTGGTTGTCTGTGAACAGCTGTCTGTAGGGCTTCTCTCATTGGTTGTCCATTTACAGCCTCACCCCATATATGGCAGTGATGTATTAGTCATTTGTCTGTGATTACATGTGTGCCTAATAATATCCTTTGTTTCGTGTCTGAGCCTGCACGAATCAGCACGAAGGAAAAAAAGACAAGCACGCTTATTTTTGTCATTGAACTACTGAATGCATCTAAATGCACATTGCTTTGGATAAACACGCCTGCTAAACGGGCCAAATTGTTTCATTGCCCACTGAGCTGAGTCAATATAGTCTTATTCTGTTTCTGTATTTCCAGGTTCAAGGGCTTCCACTTTGCGGAGGCCGGTCTGGGCTTCGAGCTCCCCAAGCAACTGGCCCTGAGTGACGTGGCTGTCCGCATCCTCCACACCCACTATGACCACCTGTCTCCCCACGCCAGGGTCAGCGCTCTGGGGGAACGGCCCCCGAGCACCAGGTAGCTCTTGTCTGACTTCTCCATCACAACACTGCTGCTAGTTTTACTACTGCTCTTTCAGGTGTTGAAACTTGAAAATGTGAACTGTTGTTTCACTCTGGTTGAACTGTTCTTAATGTTTAGTTGTTCTTTGGCACACAAACACATTATTAGGGAGAAAATCAATAAATCTTCAATGAACTTTTAACAAGGCACAAATTAAAAAACAGGTGTGTAGCAGATTTGACTTGCACACGTGGCTTTCTTTAGAGCAGGGGTATTCAACTAAAATTTAAAGAGGTCCAGTTAGAGAAAATTTCTTGAAGCAAAGGTCCGGAAGATCATGTCTAACTATTTAGTGTGATATATATTTAAGTAGCCTAGTAGTTGTATCAACATCTGCATGTAATCAATACCTGACTGTCAAACCAAATGAATTCATTTACATACAAATTAATTCAGTACAATTCAAAAACTTTTTGACTATTTATTGTCACTTAACATAGCACTGAACATACAGTGGTGTGAAAAAGTGTTTGCCCCCTTCCTGATTTCTTATTTTTTTGCATGTTTGTCACACTTAAATGTTTCAGATCATCAAACTAATTTAAATATTAGTCAAAGATAACACAAGTAAACACAAAATGCAGTTTTTAAATGAAGGTTTTTATTATTAAGGGAGAAAAAAAATCCAAACCTACATGGCCCTGTGTGAAAAAGTGATTGCCCCCTAAACGTAATAACTGGTTGGGCCACCCTTAGCAGCAACAACTGCAATCAAGTGTTTGCGATAACTTGCAATGAGTCTTTTACAGCGCTGTGGAGGAATTTTGGCCCACTCATCTTTGCAGAATTGTTGTAATTCAGCCACATTGGAGGGTTTTCGAGCATGAACCGCCTTTTTAAGGTCATGCCACAGCATCTCAATAGGATTCAGGTCAGGACTTGACTAGGCCACTCCAAAGTCTTCATTTTGTTTTTCTTCAGCCATTCAGAGGTGGACTTGCTGGTGTGTTTTGG
>OMKP01082820.1:0-14257 GCA_900302375.1 Bathygadus melanobranchus | reverse complement strand
GTACCTCTGGTAGACCCGGCTGCATGTACAGCTGCTGGAACACAGCGTTCATGTAACAGGTGGCCCCTCCGTTCTTCAGCCCCACGAAGCCAGAGACGGAGCGGCTGTCCACAGGGGGCAGGTACTGCCGGGGGGGGGGACATTGGAGGGAGACAACATCTAGCTTCAGAGCATCCCAAGAGGGAACTTTGCTGTGCGATGATATGAACCTCAACATATCAACTATGTTGAAACTGTGCGCGTGATCCGTGATTTACTTTGACCACACACTGACAGGCAAGATTTTTTAATTTTCTTTCTTGCTCTGATGTTGAAACGAAGACTTCGTAAGATGGTGTACAGCAAAAATGTTTGACATGTTACAAAAATATTCTCTTTATTTTAGTGTCTTATTTGAAAAAGAATAGTTTATTAATGAAAAAATGTGAAACTCATTCATATTTGGAGTGTAATATTGCAACCCTCTGCTGTATGTAAACTATGTCACAGGTAAAGGTCCTGTGTATCCTATGTAACTATATGTCATAGGTAAAGGTCCTGTGTATGTAATCTATTTGTCGTCAGTAAAGGTCCCATGTAAGACAGCCCCGGGATCGTTTTGACTCACATCAAACTCCTTGCTGAGGGAGGGGTCCGGCTGGTGGTGCATGGAGAGCAGCTCCTTGGTGATCAGCTGCAGGTTGGGCAGCGAGCTGTCTGCTAACATCACCAGCACCTCGTAGGCTGCCAGCCTGCTGCTGGCAGTGCTGCACCTGCACGCACGCACACACACACACACGCACACGCGCACACACACGCGCGCACACACACACACACACACACACTTTGAACACCAGTTCAGCCGGGTGCGCCTCAGTTAATGTCCTTCTAGAAACATTATATAATGATAATCCGACAAAGCCTGGGCTTCAAGCTACGATATTAAAGGCAAACAAAGAGTACATCTCTCTATGCAATGTTTTGTTATACATTGACAGGGCAACCAAGGGAAGAGGCAGCTTGAAAATGTCAAGCATAAACAAGAGCTCAACCGGTGCTTCGTTTCTATCTTGCAATCGTGTAGTATAAGATATCTTTACTACATTTATAATACAGGCTAATATAATATAAACAGTAGAGGGTCCATTCTGTCTGATTACGCACGGTATTCACATCCGATCGTGACAAAACACTCGACGAAATCCTAAAACAAATAATAATTAAATACAGACATGTAGATATATAGATAGACAGATATAACAACTAAAAACAAGAGTAGTACTTGGGATGGAAGTCGTGGCTGGGGGTGGGGGAGGGCGTGGGGTTGGAGCTGTTGATGATGATGCGAGAGGCCCGGAACAGGAAGTCATCCAACAGCTGCTGAATCAGCGACGGACCTGTTGGCAGACGGCAACGTCGTCATCCCACGAGCTCCCAACTCGTCCACATGGAAGAGGCCTTGGGGCATATATTGCGTGTGGCAGTGTGGGCTCACCCAGCTGTTCCTTCTCCTTGCCGCAGAGCGAGAGCAGCGTCTTGATGAGGCGCAGGTGACCCGCCTGCAGGATGTTGTCGGCCTCGCTGGTCTCCATCTCTGAGCTCCAACTGGGCTCGAAGTTGTCCAGCCAGGAGATCTCGTCCTCCAGCATGGTGGCGGCGCTCACCTTCAACACATCCATCTCAGAGCCTGGGGGACGGGGAGGAGAGAACAAAGATCTACACTGACATCTGGTGGATGAAAATAGACGGTGCACTTTTAATTAAGACGTGGATCTTTAATTGAAAACACTCCAGAGACCGAGACTAAGCGCGGTGAGTGAGTGCACATGCGTGTTAAGTCTACTTACTTGTCAGATCGTCCAGAAGCTGACACCTCAGTTCAAAGTACTCAGTGCACTGAGAAAGCAATCTGAAGGACAAAAACACACTGTCAACGGAGACTAGGAAGAGATTAAGGCAATTCTTCTCATCCCCTTAGCTGTGTCCTCTTGGGAAGGCCAGAATAATAACGCTTTTTAAACGGACCATTTCAAGTGCAACCACATTCCCAATAGGCGGTATAGGTCCGACTACCTCGACCTGCCATAGAGTTGGCCACTGTAACTAATCTGGGACCCAGCAGTCCTACTATGTCTTAGCAGAACTTCTGGGGGGAGACGTCACAGAGCCTGGGCTGGAAACCCAAAACTGAGACAAGACTTGTTTCCTGTTTCGTTAGAGATTTTGTACTGAGTGAAACTCTCTCTCGCGCGTGGCTGACACTTACAGAAGGGGATTTTAATACATGTATTTCTACAGTGGCCAGTCTACACGGTGTTGATTTGAAACACTTTTGCTAAAGAATGTCGGTATAGTGTAACTGTAAGAACACAGCATACCTCTGGTTGACTCCCCTCATGACGGACGTGGGGCTCCAGAGGGGAAGCTGAGCGCTGAGGACCACCGTCAGCAGGAACAGGTTGGGCTTCTGGACGTCCTGGAAGCCCGACGTGTCCGACTGGCTCAGGGTGTACAGCTGGTCGCACGCCACCCGACGGATCTGGGGGAAGAGGCGAGAGAGGACCAACTCATGAATGGTGATGCTGAATTATTAACTAACTGCTGTAACCTTATTTAGATTGTGATAGTTGAACGTGCACTATGTTACTTTTCTCCTGCAGCTATTCACTCTGTTAAAATAATATTTGAACTAGAAGAATAAATTGCGCCCATCCACGAGTCCCCGCGACCCCAACCTTGGGAAAACGTCAGACCTGTCTCTAAAAATGATGTAGCTATCAGTAGTTACAACTCAAGCCACTAGAGGTTGCTAATGGGAAAACCTATAGTGCAGATTTAATATGAACATTATTATATAGATTATAGGATACTATAATCGATTTTGTTTCCTGACCGATAACTGACACTCGTTAACTGTCATTAATGGATGAGAATAAATATGCTATGAAAAATAGTCTGTGACCTGTAAAAAAATGACCAATGTTTTTTATAACATTACAAAATAATACAAAAACCTACTTGCTAAAAGTGTGGATGTATTTGACTAAAATAATAACAACAGAACGTCTTAAGATTACATCATCGACAACCTCGGTGATTAAAGGTAATGGCAATCTTAAAGGCAAAGTAACACAAACAAATGATGTATTATGTACTAAACTACAAGTAATGTGATAATGTTTTTAATACTAAACTAATGAAGGATACTTTATTTGAATATATTTGCATGTGCAACGGCAGCCAAAACAAACACAGAATGTGAGGATTTATTTTAGAATTCTTTTCCCGTTTAACTGATAGTGGTAATCGGTAAAAAATGATATTGTTAGTTAACGGTTAAACGGTTAACGTCCCTAATAGATTCTGATCTTGTAGACGCCGTCATTCACTGTGCCCTTTGTATTTGCCATTCAAATTGTGTGACGTACGTTCCTTTGAGACTGTAGCAGTCATAAACACAGTTAATGTTAAGACTTCCATCATCCTCTGACCTCAGGCAACGGCCAGCTCCAATCTATACAAAGCATTAGCTCTAAAAAAAACAACCAAAGCTGCCCCGTACCTCTCCACTGGAAGATCCCAGCAGAATGTCGATGATGAAGTCATTAACGGAGGGCAGGTTGTAAAACGATGCTGCGAGAGTGGAAACCGAACACACACACACACACGCACACGCGCGCACACACACACACACACACACACACACAATCAGTGATCTGTCGGCCCGCAGAGGACAGGGTCAGCCAGCGCCGCGGCTATACAAGCTAGCACATACAAGGGAATGACAAGACACAGGACTGCATCTCGGCCTGTAGCAGAACAAAGCATGTAAACATGAAGCACCACAGTACTGCACAGTGCAGCACTGGAGGGGTGCACATGAACCACTCACTTTTTATGCCTTTTTTGGTACAAAAAAAGTATTTTGGGCAGATATATTTGCAATGAATCTCAAATGTAGGTATATATTAGTGTGTAAACATGATGGTCTTACAGAGCTGCTGGCACCGGAGCTGCAGACAAGTGACCAGCAGTGACAGAGCCTCGCGGGCGATGATGGTGTCTTTGATGGAGACGCTCTGTTGTCTCACGCATATCCCAGCGTGCAATGCGGTCGGAGTGCCCTCACCCTCGCTGCTGGAGCTGCAGTTACTTCCTGCAAATTGTAAATCGTAAACTTTAAATTGCGCCTCATAGCTTAATCACCCTATTTTCAGATGTTGTAGTATTTTGATTGTATCATGTTTTTAAATTAATGTATACATTTTGTTTTTTTTATTTCTCCGTGTGCCAATAGAGGGAGTTTGCACCATAGTTTGAGAACTGATCTAGGCTGCATGAGCAGTACAAACCTGATCTACAGGATGTGTCTGATGACATCGGTTGACAATAAATAGAAATTGAAAACATTCCCGACAGCTGAGTAAAAAAACCGAAACCAAAACACTAAACTATGTGACCTTACCTGTGCTGCTCACTCTGGTGCGAATGCCTTGAGGAAGCAGTGAACTGTGGCTGTCCCTGATTGGCTGAGGGCTGCCAACCAGGTCTAGTCGCCCGGCCGCAGCTGCCCAGGTCAGTCTCATGAAACAGGCCACAGTTGAGGTGAAGTCCCCCACCTCCATGGTCTAGGACAGAAACACACCAATTTCATTTGAATGAATAGTACAAATTTCCTTCAGCATCCATTTACAGAGCGCTGCCGGAGTGGACCGTACTATTTAGGTGGGGGTGTTTAGCGGTGAATAATTGAAATATGCAAAATTACATTGTTTAGAGCTCTAAAATTGGTTGGTATGGAAACAGAATTTCCACACGTTTAGTCATGTTCTTTCGTTACATATCTTACGTTTTCTGCAATGTCTTAATGTTAATTTGGTTTCAATTGCAATCAGTGAGCCGGCCTACTTTCCAAATGTAACATCAAATGTTGAGTGCTATTTCTTTGACTGTTGGATGTCATTTATTTCGCATACTTCTAACGTGTTATTCAAAATCAGCGCTCTCACATGATTGTGGCAACTGCATTACTATTCAAAGTACTTGTATCAGTAGTCGGCAAGTACCCAAAACGTGAGTACTCTGTACTGGTATCAGTGCATCTCTAGATTTCGGTAAGCACCTCTCTTACAAATCCTTTAACGCAACGTTGACATCGTTAGCCGTTTTGGCGCGCGCCCAAAGTACCTGGATGGCCACGCGGGCCGCAGGGATGATCTCCTCCACCCGGATGGAGGAGCGCTCGGAGAGGGAGATCTGCCTGTAGGAGGACTTCTCCGGGGTGCCACAGAGAGACAGCTGCCTGCCGGCCCGGCCCGCGTTACGGAACGGCCGCGAGGACAGCGCGTCCCCGTCCCTGATGACGTCATCGTCCAACATGGCGGGCATGCTCTGGCCGACCAGGAGGAACCTGTAGCGAGACAGAGGGACACTGGATCAGCCCAAGAGAGAGTGGTGTTGACCTAAGGAGATAACGGTGTGCTTTGGAAGGTCTGTTTCACTTTTGAAAAACGCAGCGATAATGTAACATAATGAGAGAGAGAGAGAGTGAGAGTGTGTGTGAGAGAGAGAGAGTGAGTGAGTGAGAGTGAGAGTGAGAGTGAGTGTCTTTGGGTACCTGGCCAGCTGAAGGCAGATGGAGTAGACTCCTTGTCTGGTCTCATAGTCCACTTCTGAGGGGATGGAATCCCTCTGCATAACATTCACCACCAGACTGCAGAGATAAGAGGCAGACGTATACGAGCCAAGGTCAGCCTGAGTCAGCTCTCACCGGCCCCTGTGCTCCGGTGCAGGCAAATGAACAGAACCAATACCGCTAAAAACCGTGTTTATTACACAGGAATACACTGAGAAAGTCACGATCAAGACCAAACTAGATTGCATTCCACAGCTCATCTCTGGGGTCCAAATCGATGAATGGTTACAGGGACTACTATGTTTTGTTGCTACGGGTCGGTTGGTTTCCTGTCAGAGTTGGTTACCTGAGGCCTCCGGCTTTCAGGAAGTTCTCGCAGAAGGACTTGACGCTGGTCTTGGCCATCTCATCGTCAGATGTGGGCATCAGTTTGGAGCTCAGCACCTAGCATGTGGGGAGAGAAGACATTTAATAAGGTGACGGATCACAACAACCAAGGCTGTAGTAAATGGATTATTTATATAGCACTTTTATCCAAAGCGCTTTACATTGCCTCAGATTCACCCATTCATACACCGACAGCGGTGTCAACCTCACTCAATGGCCGACCTCGCTCAGGGACAATTAGCTAGGCGGAGCCGGGGATCGAACCAGCAACCTTCCGTTTGCAACACAACGGCTCTACCTCGTGAGCTAGCATAGCTTACGATTTCTACTTCCTTGTAGTGCAGAAGTGTTGATGTTAGCGTGTGTGTGTGTGTCTGTGTGTGTGTGTGTGTGTGTGTGTGTGTGTACCTCTAGGTTGTAGAGCACCCTGAAGGTGGACATGCCCGGGGCGGAGGACCTGAAGAGGGACTCGAGGATGGAGGCGGCGCTGGGCTGGTGCTGCTGCTTGGAGGACAGGGAGGGAGAGCGAGAGCCTGCGCTCTGACCCAGCGTGAAGAGGGTCTTCTGCAGGAGACACACAAACACAGGAGGTCACAACATGGTGGTGGAGGAGGAGGAGGAGGAGGAGGATGAGGAGGATGTTCCACGATGTCTAGCACTGATAAATAAGGCAGCAAAGCAGACGCTGCTGCATGACTGTTCCTACTTTATTAGACAGTATAATTATTATCATTATTGTTATTATCATCATCATTATTATCATTATCAGAGGGATTATTTTTTATACATCATAAATGGGATGTCATCAGTGTCGGGCTGACTACCAATATATATATAAAACTATAAAAGAAAGGGTCTTATCTCTTCTCACAAGGTGGAAGGGAATGCGTAGCCCGCATTGGGAAGACACAGCAGCAGCGATGACATACAGGCTGCTGGGGTGATAAGAGAACTACAAACATGCCGGGAGGAAGGAGGTACCTGGTGGCTCCAGACGCTGGACTCTTTGGGCACGAAGTTGTCCAAAGCATCCTGGACCTCTGGGTCTGTTGGTATTAGCAGCAGCAGCTTCCGCACACGCACAGTGATCCTGAGGACGCACACGCACGCACGCGCACACACGCACAACCACACACACACACACGTGTCTGAGCAACTTTATCCTTATGCTCACTCAGGGCAAAACAGAGTGATTCATTAACAGCCTCATCTCTCACCTGGACTCATCCAGATTAGCCAGCTGGTAAAGCATCTCAAACACGTTGCACACCAAAGCCATCACCACACCAGGCAGGGATTTCTCCTTTGGACATAAGACAAACAAAATTCTGTTAATTGCTGCCATCTTCAACAAGAACATTGTTCACGAATACACACACATAAATGATTTGTTTGTTTGTTTGTTTGTTTGTGACGCGTGCTTGTCAGGTGTACCTGCTCCAGCGCGTAGGCAGAGTTGAACACGGCCGAGCTGGAGCTGCTGGAGGCCGAGGTGGAGGACTCTGAGCTGCCTGAGGGCGTGCCTGTGCTGGAGCTCTTCACAGTCAGGCTCTGCTCATCACTGAAGCCCAGCTGGGAGAGCAGCTTCTGGTCCCGGTTCATCGTCAGCTGGACGCAGGGGGAAGGGGGCGGTGGTAGTGGTGGCATTGTTCACTTTGTTGACGCGGCTTGTGTCATAATGTTAATTATTTCATGCCTGTTTCTAATTTCTACGTAATATTGAGTTGTGTTTTGTGGCAATGTACAACTATTAGTAAAGCATACAATAACAACAACAATACTAATAATAATTACCACGCTGTCATTGGCGAAGATCTGGACGTTGTCCACAGGGCAGCTGAGGTGCTCAGAGATCTTCCATCTGATGCTCCCTATGGTCTCATTACTGTGGGCCTGCAGGGAACACCAAGGGTACGGTAGGTGTGTGTAGTACATGCGTGTGGGGTATGTGTGTGGTACGTGTGTGTGTGTGTGTTACGTGTGTGTGTGTGTGTGTGTGTGTGTGTTATGTGCGTGTTACGTGTGTGTGGTACCTCCAGGGTGAAGGTGTCTTTGGTGGACTCGTAGGTGACGTGCAGAGTCACCGGGTGGCCGTTGAACGAGGCGCCGTGAGGTAGGATGGTGCGAGGGACCGAGTACTGATCCTGCGGACAAAACAAACGCACCCTTGACTCGGTGTCGCGCCGTCCGCGAGGTCACCAGAAACACACGTAGAACCGGCCTCGCGGCACAGGACATTCACACGGACCTATCACTTACTTCTATAGTGAGAACGTATCGCTCGGCCAGAAGCAGCAGTCTCTCGATGATCACAAGCTTCGTGGACCTGCGTAGGAGCACAATGTTTCAGCCTGACAAAGCACACATGCAAGTACAATTATTCTACAAAAGAAAGTTGTCATCAGTAGCAGGGAAATGAGCTTTCAAACTGAGCATGGTGAGCCCTGTCCATATTGGAAATGTATTCCTGACATAGTGTGCAAATAGATCTTAGAATATCTTTATGAACTATGTTCCTACCCAGAACCTCCTGCTGTGTACCTGGATGGAGACTGCACAGAGGTGGCCACCGTCGGCATAGCGGTGGCTGTGAGCATCTTTGTTGCCCTGGTAACAGCATGGGTCAAGGTAGGCCCACCGAGAGCAGAACTAGCCGCCTGAGAGAAAGAGGAACGTGTGTATTGCTATTGAACTCAGCTGAGGCAGACCCTACGGAGCGGGCAGGCGATTACCTACCTCCAGCCGTTTGTAGCAATCAGCAATGAACTTCTTGTGCAAGGACACAGAATCCTAAGGGACAGAAAATGAGAGAAGACATGTTATGAAAACACACACGACATCCACTGTGAATGGTTTCAAAGACAGATCAGCCATCGAGAATCAGGGACATGCCGGTTAACGCTTAGTCTCAAGTCCAGGACTTGAGACTAAGAACCACAAACAAGAGGCTGGACCCGCGACTCCCCCGCCCGCCCTCCACCCATCGCCACAGATGAATAACGCTGACCTTCTTCATTTTGGGGTTGAGGTGGGTGTAGCTGTATGTAATTATGAGCTGGATAGCCTCGTTGGCTATCTCTTCATCCGGAGTCTCCATGGCGATTCGCCAGATAAAATCCATCCCGGCCAGATCCAGCCGCTCCACGCACTGGAATGAGGCCATGACCACCGTGACGGTTAGTGTGCACAGCAATCATCATATTGTGGCGCAACAAAATCATACAATTATTATTAATTACAGTCGTAAGTTTATCACAAAAGATAACATTCAATTCAATGTACTTTAAGTTTCCAAGTCATGTTTTAGTTACTTGTCATTACTGTTGATTGTCTTCAAAAAGAGGTTAAGAAGTATGTCTGTCTGACTTGATTCACCTGGATATGACACCCAGACCAGATTTATGAATTTATGAAATATCTATGTCAAGTTCTTCTAAACAAAAGCAATACAAACTAAACAAAGCAGTAAAATGATGTTAAAATCCCAACTGACCAGTTGAGTTCCCTGGCGTTTCAGGCGATGGTCACACAGGTTGACGTTCTCAAAGAATGTCTTGAAGAGATTGAAGCCTATACAAACCAGGAATGCAACTACTTAAAATCAACATATTTGCTAGAAAGACACACTCATCCATAGGTGTCATCGTTGTTCTCATTTCTTTTCACACATAAAACGTGGTCTCCCTGAAGGGTGGGCCAAATTTGTATTTGTGGCGTCTATTTTCCTTGTTATTTGAGAACAAAGGGTAGTGTGATTGTCAAGACGTGTGTGTCTACAGGGTGGGTGCGTGCTGCTCAGGCCTGGTGGACCTCACCGTTCATGGTGATCTCATAGGGCTCCAGTTTGAGGATCTTCTCCTTGAAGAGCTGTTGCTGGACGTCACTCTCCAAGTCATGCTGGCCTTTGGTGAACCACTCAAAACACATCTGTGGACACATTTAACATATGCATAGCAAAAACGTTTAAGTTTAAACTCGTGTTAAAGTAGCGAACACATTTTAACCTCGAGTTGAAGGGTTTTTACCTTTAAACTCAAGTTAAAGTACGTAAAGTAACCTCATAATTGATAACAGAGCGGGGGTGGAGGAGGCTAGGAGATATTGGAGAGGAGGTGTGTGTGTGTGTGTGTGTGTGTGTGTGTGTGTGTGTGTGTGTGTGTGTGTGTGCATCACAATTCGTCCACCATAGCACAGCGATGACTCGTGTACATAATGGATACATTGTGGTTCTGTTCTGTCTGGACAAATCCCAAGTTTCCTTCCTAGCAACCCTCACAACATAACTTTACATGCTGAGCATCTCCTGCCCATGCCTGTACACATTAGCATGTACTGTGAGGCATGCTGTGTCCTTAATAGATGTCTGTCATCAAATTGACCTCTGGGAAATAAAGACAAGGGTAAACGAAAAGTGATCGTTTGAGTCTGTTTAATTAAGAAAGGTGTTGTACGCAAGATTTAAGAGCTATAATTATAATTTGAAGAGTGTCATTTGTTAGAAATGCCATGTCCATCTGCCACCCATTAGCGAATGAAATGCTCTGTTAAATATCTGCTCCGGTTGACCGCGAGCCAATTTAGATTTCAGACCACTCCTGGCTCTTTCTGTGGCATCCATCTTGCCTGTCAGTCACAGGTGAACGCATCACTTCTCAATGGCGGAGAAATGTAGGGTGGGGGCTGAGAGTCGTTTTTTCTTTTTTTTTTACGTTGTTTAGTTTGAAAACCTTCTGCTCTGTTCGCCCTCTTTACAATGCTCAAATCTTACCTACAGCAGCTTTAGAAGGTAGAACAAGTGTCTGTACCTCTCTGTCCTGCTCACAGACATCAGGGCCGGACACCAGGCACTCCCAGATCTCCTTGGCCCGGTTCCACACCAGGTAGAGGCTCGCCTCCTGGAGGAAGAAGGCCAGGAAACGCAGGTGGCCGTCCAGGTACTAAAACACAGAAGAGCATCGCACATTATCAACAAACGTAATCATCATCCCATTCGTCTCGCTGTATGTTCCTACTTACAAGCTTGTGTGTGTGTGTGTATGAGTGTTGTGTGTGTGAGTATGTCGTGTGTGAGTGAGTGAGAGAGCGAGAGAGTGAGATAGAGAGAGTGATAGACAGAGAACAGGTGTGTGTAGATGCACCTCCTGGTAGGTGTAGCGTCCGTCCACCAGGGTGCTGCTGGACAGGCCGTTGTTGCCAGCGGCTGTGACGGCCAGCCGGTGGCAACACACCAGGGAGCCCGTGATCAGCTTGACGATCTCAAAGTTCTTCTTCAGGTCCTGGATGATGCTCTGCAGGGGGGGATGAGGAGGAGGAGGAGGAGGAGGAGAGCTAGAGGTCAGCCTTCGCTTGGGTTTATTTTGAGACTGAGACACAGACTGTTTGAATTGGTCCATTTGTAGGGCTGAACGGTATATTGTGATAGGATTCACTATTAGTGGAATGATCATTTTTACATCACAATTTTCATTTTCATTTAAAACACTATCATGATGTGACATTTGTTGGGCTCTGTACCAAACCATTTTTTCACCTGGAGAAAAAAATGTGTAGGCCAGGGCATCTCTGCAGTACTTCATTTATAAAGGTGTTATAAATGTACATTTACACATTTCACCCTTTAAAAACCCTAAAACTGCAGTTCCTGCGATTTGGATACTTGGCCATATTGCAATTTCAATCAATTTAGATTAATTGTTCGGCCCTATCCACTGTATAATAATCCCTATATATAATATAATCCCTATATAATGCACTACTTAGGGGGTCACCGTATTTGTATCCCGAAATGTAAGCACACAAATCCGGTTCCCTATATAGTGCACTACATAATACCCATAATGCACTGGAAAATAAGTGTGTCAGTAATAATAGCTTATTTCCTCATCATGGTCAGGTCACGGGGTGACACATAACAACACGTGGCAGCTTGTTTATGCGACCAATACACGTGGCGCTGAGTTCCTTACCTTGTCCTGCTTCTGGTACGTTTGCTTGATGAAGGAGCGCGTGATCTCATGAAGCTGCCGAAGAGCAGGGACAACCCAGACCGCCTGAGGACTGCTCTGCTGGGAAGCCTGACACACACGCACACACACGCCTGTAAACACACTTGGACTGTAGCCCGTGCCGGCCTTTGTACAGCAGAGGTTAGAACCCACACACAGGGATACGAGCGTGATCAGAGCCGTAGATGGGAAGGGTTTGGCAAAAAGTCTGGAAGTTGTCACAACACAGGGAACTTCTGGTTGAGTCTTCGGTTGCCATGTTTACATTTCTATTTCAAGACAAACCCTGGACATCCACAGTCCTGATGGGCCTCGGTAGACCTGCCCGTGGAACTCAGCGGCAGCTAAATTATTGCACCCCCTCAACCAAGACCACGATCGACCACCCGGTGGAGTTGAAAACCAGTGACCCGATTAGTTAGAAGAGCTTGAGATTAACACACCACAAAAGACGCGCACACACACACACACACCCACACCCACACACACACCCACACCCACACACTCCGGTGTGGCTCAGGGTAAAAATAAATAAATAAAATCACCAATGACCGTTTGTGATCAAGCTTTTCTCCACGATTGGTTGGCTATTGTGAAGAGGTGAGAACGGAGGAGCTGATTGGATTGCTTGAAGGCAGCTCAGTATGTGTATTATTATTATTATTATTAATTTCTTACTTTGACCAATGTGTTGGCTTTCCGCTTGCCCCAAGAACCAGTAAGAAATGAGCTTTGAGAGTCGCTGCCTTTACTCTCCTCCTGAATCTGAAGCTAGAAAAGTAAACCTTGTTTGAACTGGGGGCACAAGAACATCACGTCTGGCCCGATGAACATTCAGTTAGCACAGGATGCGAACGGGGGACAGCGACAAGATGCGTTCATGACGGAGAGAGACAACAGAATAGCAGAGAGGAGGATTCTTCTCCTGTGTTTCTGTAAATGAGTGCTAAGGCATGTGTTTTAGTCAGGGCTACATTCCAACCGCAACACGTGTCAAGGTCACTGATGCCTTGAGGTGGAGGTTGGAGACATTGTTGTTTAACTGGTATGGAGACTTATGATTAGGGATGGGCATCGTCTGACATTTTTCAGTAGCGGTTCCCTGTCTCGGGTCTCAGTTTAAATTACATTTAGCGGTTCCTCTTGATTTTAACTTTCATATAAGAGGAAAGTGAAAGTTCTGCTTTCACATTCATTTATATTTATTTGTATTCAATACTGTGGGTCGGCATATGTTTGCGTACATTGCTTGTGCGGATTAACAAAGTGCAACCACACTTTAGATCGCCAGGACTGAGACTGAGAGACTGAACCGTGACTGAAAACCCCCTTCCAAAATAAGACCTCAAAAATGTTGCTATCGTGATCGAAGCGTGCGTTTTTCTGGTTTCGGTTTGGTGCCCATCCGTATTCATGATCTACAGCAGGAATTTGAAAAACACAAGCATTTAATTATGGTGACCAGGCTAAAAGGGTACAGTCCACTGCTTGATTCTCTCAGACAAGTGAACAACTTTGAAATTAATAACGAAGACATTTTCTGATTAGTGACAAAAAAGGTGTGTGCATGTGTATGTATATGTATGTGTCTGTGCGTGTGTGTGTGTGTGTGCCACACCTTTTTAATGTCCTCAATGCACTTGATGATGTAACTCCGTTTGATGGTCTCCTTGACGGCGTACGCGTCACTCAGGATGCCCAGGTGCTCCTCAGACGCCTGCTGAACCAGACTGGTGGGCAGGGTGGGCAGGTGGGCCAGCTCCCACAGAACCTCCAACACCTACACACAGACACAGACACACACACGCACACACAATGAGATGAAGTTTACAAGCACTAAGGGCTTACATCATCAAAGCAAATCGCTTAACTGGAATATTAACTGCAACCAAGTGTACAATATGTTCATGTCTAGCACACACACACACGCACACACACACACGCACGCACACGCACGCACACACGACTTGAGGGACACACCTTTCCTGTTGTAGCCTCGGAGCGAGCCTCTCGGCCGATCCGTCCGATCAGACTGAGCAGCTTCTGTCTGACGCGGTCGCTCTCCACCTCCCAACTCTGAAAAAAAGACACACACACACACGCACACGAAATTAATACACACAGATCTCTACATCACTATCTACAAATGGACAAAGGGGTGAAGGGGCGGTTCCAGCGCAGAGCACGGACCTTCTGTATGAGCACGAAGAGGTGGCTGAGCTGATCGAAGTTGAACTTGACGGCAGCGGCT
>OMKP01082814.1:0-10087 GCA_900302375.1 Bathygadus melanobranchus | reverse complement strand
GAGGACTTTTTTGGTCTTTGTTTCAAAAACTTGCTCTCTTCTGCTTTCTATTTACAACTCCCAAATCTTAACTACAGCAACTCTAAGTACAATATTACAGTACACGATGAACGTGTTACAACAGTTGAACACAAGAGTTCAACACATTACGCATTTTCTATATAGTTCAAAGAATCCAATGATCCTGGCGTGTAGTTCTCAACAATGTCCTCCATTCTGTTCCATGTGTTATTACTTGGCCTGCTCTCCGTGAGAACTCTTCACTGTAGCAGCGAGGTGCTTCTCTGAGGGGGACAGACGCACCCTCTGGACCGCCCACTCCTCCCTCTCTCCCTGCTCCCCTCCCCTCTCCTCCCCCCCGGGGGAGCACTGCTCCAGATTCAGCAGCAGCTCAGCCTCGGCTTCGTCTGGACAGGAAGAAACAGATTAGCAGGTTAATGGGCCAATGCGTATATGTATTTCCCCTTAAATGTATTTACTTTTCTTTTCCAATGGGAAATGCAGCACCGGGACCATGGCACTGCACACATGGGGCAGTGTTGTAAACGCCAAATGGGTCCATGTAACTCTTATGTTACATCTTATGTTATATCACAAACGAACATTTGGAAAAACACAAAATTGAGTTCAAATATCCAAAGGTTAAAATCCTTTCAGACTAATTTAAACGTAGGGATTTTTCTGTTTTTAATGAGAAACTTTAGATATTTGAACTGTTTTTCCAAATGTTTCCAAATGCATTTGATTAGAAAATTGAACTGTTAAGTGTTACACAGACCCAAATTTCAGATATTTGTAAAAAAAAAAGAAAAGAAAAACAAAGTAGATATAGATGCAATAACATTTGTATAATTAAATAAAATGATAAAATAAAATGTATAAAATACTATCTACATGTATTGTTGTATCTACAATTTCAAAAGACAAAGTTGGAAGTGACTGGGCGGGGACTTTAACCGTGTGTGGAGTGTGTGTGGTTGGTGGCTGGTTTAAGCAGCCTAATTTATAATCAATTCCCACAGATTAAACCAGCCATCACCACACACACTAAAAGAGAGCCCTAGCATGCAAGCTATGGACCACCTGCTCTGTCTTCAAACAACTTCAAACTCTTTACAAACGTTTCATTAAACTGCTGTTTGGGAGCCCCGGAAAGCGACTTTATGTGGCGTGTGGCAAGGTCACTGCCACACGGTGGTGGTTCAGGTTTCCTATCTACACTGTAGCACAACTGTTGAGATGCCATCTTCCTAATGATGACAATGTGTTATTAATCATTTTTTAAGTGAAAAGCTATGGGATATATGGGTGTAGCAGTTGCTTACGCTTACTCTTCCTCCTGTCCATTCTGTAGATGCCTTCATGTTCCAGGGAATACACATAGTTGTGTCCGCAGATCTGTCAAAGAATCAGATGTTTAAGTTATGAAGAACATTATGATGTCAATTGCTGCAGAATCCAAAAGCCTACCGTTGATTTGTCTGGTAAATCGGATAACTTGTTGTATATTGCTCTCAGTCTTCTTTTAAAGTTCCTCTGAAGACTCTTATACTTTTCAAGGTCAGGGTTGGGGCATCTAACAGTTGATATTGAAGGGCCCTGGAATCAAACAACACTTTATTATGGATGGAAGCTGATGCGTTGACCACAATATGCCGCAATATACTATGTTACATGCAATCAACTGCAATGCAGTATCATTTCTTCCGCGTCCAGTGCAGTTCAAACATCAAATAAAGAACTTAATTCACTGCCCACAGTGCTCTGTATCATATTGCTACATCCGCTCGGCCTTGCTCTTATCTGCAGTACCTACATACTACTCTTTTGTCAGTGGTGTAACTAGAAACAATCCTAAATTATACATTAACTGCTGTTATCAACGATCTAGTTAAGCGGTGTAATGGTGTAAACTTAAACCAAAAGCTCAAGCAGCGTGGGAATGTAACACCCTTACCGTGTACAGATATGATGCAAGCAGAGGGGTTTTGCAGAGGCCAACCTGTCGTAATCGAAAACGAGTAAACGCGTAGAAACGATTGAATAAAACGCACATTGCTAAGATTTCGCTAAATGGTCTCAATAAATTCTGGGGTCTGCATAACGTCTCATTTTCCGGATTTAAAATACCAAACGTCTTACTGCAGAAAAACAACACCCCTTACATTTTTTCAGTGATGTACAACATAGGCCTATAACTTCCACGCTATAACGATGCAATGTTCTACATGTAAACACACGTGCAGGAAATAATAACACAGAAGCCGGCAATGACGCGGGGATGATTATAGACAGAAGTAATCAATCCCAGATACAGGCACTACGTCGTTGTAGCGGTTTACTCACAACGATGATATCGGTTATGCATTACCATGTCTCCAATGACTGGAGTGTACGGAAGTAACACGCCAGTTGCGGTTGTAATAGGTGATTGCTGTTCACATAAAGGACCATCTTGAACACTGCCCTAGACTTCAGCAAACTAGTTTTTATTCTTACGTTACATTACTGCTGCAATTAAAAATATACGAGACACTGTGATTCGCTTCTGTTTGCACTATTGTGTTTGCAATATATGTAATTTGCCAAGAAGAACGTCGAAGGGATGCAGAGAGAAATGTGTGAAGAAATAGACGATAGCTTTTCAGTACCATTGCTAGATCACAGCAGAAAAGAAGCAGGGAATTCTACACAAAAACTGGACGGAGATGCGACTGGTGGTGCTGATGTTGCCCGGGCGAGGTGGACTTTACTGCGACAGGTAAATACATGCCAACATGTTGCAGATTGCATGTGTGCTCCTGGTGACATCCATCATTATTCTCTCATACATAATAACAGTGTCATACATAATGGACACACATTCGATATCATGTTTTGTCATTTAGAGGAAACGGGCTTTTGATGATCAGCTGAGCGTGCGTTACAAGCACTTGATGCATGACAATAACCCATCTTAGTTATATATGATGCTGCAGTAAAATCTCGGTAATCTATTGCAGATATCAAATACCAATATGCTTTTATCGTCCATACTGATTGAGCTTGATGGCATTGGATTCCATTATCAGTATAAACCGCTTTTGGCAAGCGTGCCCCTTGCATCCCATCTCCTCTAAACGTGTCTCCTCACTCTGTCTACCCATGCATAAGAGTGAAGCTGGGAAGCTAGCCAACTATGCACAATCTTCACCATACATGGTTATGACACAGAAAAGACGTCGGTGCCATATATAGCCCTTGGCAATGAAGCTGCACTACTTAGATGTAAGATGGCCTACTTGTGAAATTATGTTGGTACTTACTGGTCAATATAGATTTTTTTTTTTCTAAATATGTATACAGTGTTTCAATATGTGTTTTAATTAGTGGCAACACCCTCTTCATGCTGAGAAAGGAACTGAGAAAGGGCTTAGTTAGGTCACCGGGTGCCTTGTTACAGGTTAGTGATCACAGGAACAAAGGAAGGATCAGTTTCAGAAGTCAAATAATGAGCTATGACTGGGTAACTCCTGCAAAGCCGGTGTCCTATTCCTTAATGTTTGTTCAGTAGTGTCTTGTGTAGGACTGACCTGGTGGTCTACACAGCCAGAGATTGGTTTGCTTCACTGAAAAAGTGAATAAAGGGAGGAGTGGAGATGCTGAATTTGTGTTGCTTACCTGGTAATTTTCTCTTCTGGTGATTAGCAACAACCCCATTGTAATATTCCAACAATAATAATGTACCAGTGGAAGCATGTAAAGCATAGGAGGTTGTTCATACGTGATCTCTACATGCTCCAATGTGAACACTCATGATGTAATGTTTGTGTCATCTGAATGGGCTCTACACTTCAGTAGAGCTGGCCAAAATCTTCTATCCTGATATACAGTACCAGTCAAAAGTTTGGACACACCTTCTCATTCAATGGATTTGCTTTATTTTTATTATTTTCTACATTGTAGATTAATACTATCAATCATCATCAAAGCTATGAAAGAAAACATTTTTATATTTTAGATTCTTCAAAGTAGCCACGCTTTGCCTTGATGACAGCTTTGCACATTCTTGGCATTCTCGATCAGCTTCATGAGGTAGTCACCTGGAATGGTTTTCAATTAACAGGTGTGCCTTGTCAAGAGTTAGTTTGTGGAATTTCTTGCCTTCTTAATGTGTTTGAGACCATCAGTTGTGTTGTGCAGAGGTAGTGTTGGTATACAGTGAATAGCCCTATTTGGCTACTGTACTAATCCATATTATGGCAAGAACCACTCAACTAAGTAAAGAGAAAGGACAGTCCATCATTACTTTAACACATGAAGGTCAGTCAATCCAGAACATTTCAAGAACTTTGAATGTATCCTCAAGTGCAGTCGCGAAAACCATCAAATGCTGGGCCTCATGAGGACCGCCCCAGGAAAGGAAGACCAAGAATTACCTCTGCTGCAGAGGATAAGTTCATTACAGTTACCAGCCTCAGAAACCGCCAATTAACAGCACCTCAGATTAGAGCCCACATAAATGCTTCACAGAGTTCAAGTAGCAGACACATCTCAACATCAACTGTTCAGAGGAGACTGCGTGAATCAGGCCTTCATGGTCAACTTGCTACAAAGAAGCCACTACTGAGGAAGAACAAGAAGAAGAAGAGAATTGCTTGGGCCAAGAAACACAAGGAATGGATATTAGACCAGTGGAAATCTGTGCATTTTGTCTGATGAGTCCTAATTTGAGATTTTCGGTTCCAACCGCTGTGTCTTTGTGAGACGCAGAGAAGGTGAGCATGGAAGAGGAGGTGTGATTTTGTGGGGAGGCTTTGCTGGTGACATTGTTGGTGATTTATTCAAAATTCAAGGCACACTTAACCAGCATGGCTACCACAGCATTCTGCAGCGACATGCCATCCCATCTGGTTTGCGCTTAGTGGGACCATCATTTGTTTTTCAACAGGACAATGACCTAAAACACACCTCCATGCTATGTAAGGGCTATTTGACCAAGAAGGAGAGTGATGGAGTGCTGCGTCAGATGACCTGGCCTTCACAATCTCACAACCTAAACCCAATTGAGATGGTTTGGGATGAGTTTGACCGCAGAGTGAAGGAAAAGCAGCCAGCAAGTGCTCAGCACCTCTGGGAACTCCTTCAAGACTGATGGAAAACCATTCCAGGTGACTACCCCATGAGGCAGATTGAGAGAATGCCAAGAGTGTGGAAGCAAAAGGAATGCCTTTGAAGAATCTAAAATATAAAACATATTCTGGTTTGTTTAACACTTTTTTGTTTACTACATAATTACATGTTCTTTCATAGTTTTGATGCCGTCAATATTAATTTACAATGTAGAAAATAATAAAAAACCACTAAATGAGAAGGTGTGTCCAAACCTTTGACTGGTACTGTAGGACAGTTAATATCTCGATAATGATATATATCATGATATAGCATGTTTTCTGGTAATTCAATAAATAAAATAACCACATGGATAGGTAAAACCTATTTTGTATACTCCTGTGTGAATTAAATACTTTGCATAATAATAATAGAACAGCTAGAACAGTCTGGTAAGTTCAGTAAATGACATCTTTTACTGTAATGCCATATCCCCATATCCTAAATCTAAGATGATATCTAGTGCCGTATCACGATATTGATATAATATACATATATTTCCCAGCCCTACACTTCAGTACTTATTTTACAAGCACAAAGAGCCTCCTTGGCAGAGAGCCATTCATTTTTTACATTTATTTTCCATTCTCTTTCCATTCTCTTTCCTGTCAGGTGTTGCATCAAAAGCAGGTGGACAGTCCAGAGGTCAAGCAGGTGTCTGTCCGAAGATTTGCAACATTTGACCTTTTCACCAGGTCAAGGGTCGTGCCATCTTGCGCTTCAGATGACCAGTGGGTGGAGCACCGAAGTATCTCTTTTCCAGAGTACAGTGCCTTCCTCAGGTGTGTGGCGGCTATGCACGCACGCACACGCATGCACGCTTAAGCACACACACTTATTGTTTTGAAAAGTTTTACAATATCATGTGTACCTGTGGCAAGTTCACATTGTTGACATTGTTGTTTATTGATGCTAACCTACTGTTTGTTCAATGTATCCATCTAGCACATTGATCTTTAATAAATCCTTTCATTGGCCCCGTTGTGTAATCTGAGGTGTTTTTGTGCTGTTTAGAGATAACCTGGGACCCCTCAGAGTAAACGAAGTGCTCAATAGTTTCGACAACACCGGCAATGTCTGTAAGTACATTTACCCTTCTGTGTGTGTGTGCGTGCGTGTGTGCGTGCGTGCGCGAGCGAGCATGTATGCATCCAGGTTCTTGTGATCCTATGCTTTATGTCATTCCTCTCCTTTTCAACCCACTTTCCTGTGGCCAAAAGCAAAAGCCCATACATTATATTTAAAACAAATGAAATAACTGGACAGGATAGCATTGCTTCCAGGGCTCTGACTGGACAGGATAGTATTGCTTCCAGGGCTCTGACTGGACAGGATCGTATTGCTTCCAGGGCTCTGACTGGACAGGATCGTATTGCTTGCTCGCAGCCTCTGTCCTGTGTTGGGTTAAAGGCAGCTAATTCAATGCCTTGGTTCACATGGAACCAAGTCCAGTTACATGCATCAACAACCCATTTATAAAGTCTCTGAGCAGACAGGGCCAGACCTTTCATATGAGTCAGAACGCACTTGCTTTGCCAAAGTTACCAACAGAAAGGCAGTCTTGGCAGAAAACCATTTTAGTTCCAGAGCTCAAACAGAGGTCAGCAGAGTCCTTCAATTCCCATAAGGGTGCACATAGTGGTTTGCTGCTGCGTCCCTTCTAAGAAGCGGTAAACAAGAGCATGCGGCCACATACCTTCAGGGTCGAGGCTGACCAGGTATTGTGAAACAGTGACTGCAAGAGGCACAATATAATGGGAATTGTAGGCCAAGCCTACAATTGTAGGCAATCCGGATTCTGATGCCAGATGCAGCCTTCTCATTGTGAAAGAAGGTGCTGCTTCCTGGGAAGGCACCATTGTACTGCTGTGGTGAGTGTAGAGGACTGTCTGGAAACCATGGCCTTCCAAGCTAGTTTTTCATGCTAGTTAGGGGCAACCAACAGGAGGCTGTGGCCGTTTGTCAGTACATAAAGGAGGGGGCATAAAGGTCTGGTCGGGTGCATCCTGAGTCTGACGGAGTGGGCTGGATGTCTCCTGGTGATAGCTTCTGTGACGGCTTCTGTGAACTACGGGCTCAACTACCTCCTGACGGAGGGAGTTGAGCCCATGGGTGAGGTACTATCTGGTCCTCCATGGTTGCAGAGCAAGTAGGCACTGAGGGGACACCTTGATCTTTCTGTTCCTGTGCCACTGAACGTCAGCTCACTTGACCGCAGTACAGTAGTGACTATTTGCTAACCAATAATCTGCAAAAACACTGGACATTTGGTTGCAGCAGTTGCGGAGACTGTAGCTGGTTAACAGCAAAAACATGGATCCATTAACAATTCCAGATTACCCGCGCAATCCCAGCAGATAACTGCTACCTGGAACGAAGACACTCACATTTAGCGGCTACTTGCTCCAATTAGTGAGCTCGTAGAATTAGAGTAACGACATGCCGTGTAGCTACTGCAAAGCGGCTGCTAATTATATATAAGGAAATAGTGACTGAAACAGTTTAACGACTTTGTATCAATTAATAAAACACAGAAAACACTGGCGTCTATATAATTACGAGCACATGTAATGACAATATGCGCCGTGTAGCGTCTGCTAATTATTGCATAATAAAATAGTGACTGAAACATACTTGGTATGAATAAATAAACACAGAAACATTGCTATATAATAATTACATAGGTAATAGTAGCATGAAATAGTAATCATGGAGGAGTGAAGGACTCACCACTAACCAATATTGTACTGCTTGACAGTAATCTGAATTTATCAGGGGGCCACCTGATAATATTCAAGGTTTAAATAACACACAGTGGAGGGAGATTTGGGAGCTCCCCAATAGCTAGCTGACAATTTCTGAATTGTTTGTTAGATGGCTAAAATAATCAGGCGAGTCCACCCGATTGTAACATAAGAAAAGATTGCATATCAGCAAGGTCAATATAGCTACTTGAACTAGACGCTAGGTTTCTGGCAGTCTAGATCACCAAGCTACCCCTGCAATAATAATGTTAGCAGAGCTAGTATTACCTTGGATTATTTGTAGGCTATTGGAGAGCAGCCACTTGCTTGAGCAAACTACACACACATAACAGACTTCAACTAGCTAACCAGTACTGTGCTGACAGATAGTGTACCTGTCTGTACGTAGCCTTCATTGTGGCTTCCAGTTTCGGCTGTTGCTGTGTTTCCAATAAATATCCAAATATGGGGAGGTACGATAAGTACGTTACTGGAGTGGAACCGCTTGCTTGGTCCAATACACAACAAAACCGAATCCGGTTCCCTGTCACGTTGCTTAAGATTTTATTTTCTGCCAATATTACAGAACAGTAGGGTTCAGCCTCTGGGGGATGAGTGCTCACCAACGAGACCCCACACACTCAGTGTATCTTCTTATGTTCAAACTGTAAAAATATAACTGAAAATATTCTTTCCACCTGCGTATCTTCCTGCTATACAAGAACGTTGAAGGAAGAGAGCCCAGAGTGCCATGTGATTATATAGGGGCGTCACCATGGGCACTGGGCGTTACAGGGGACTTTGTTGATATATAAATTACTCGACTACGTGTGCATGAGGAGGATTAATCCAGTGTGAAACACTGCTTCTGGTGGTCAGTAACAATGAAATAAAACCTAATTCCTCCACATTCCACAACCAGCAAAGTCCTTCAAAGTACATTCATGTAATAGAGCTTGATAGTCAAACCACAAACATGAGTAAGTAAGTAAGAGGATGTCTAACAGAACTACATTGTCCATAGGCCTTGAGATAAAACACACTGGGGAATATACAGACAATATAGCTACATGAACCCACCCATATGTTATTTGAGTGATTCAATCTTAATGGTAGAGTAGACATAACATGTGAAAATGTCCGGCAGGTTTGCTTGTTAAATAGATGTAGCTTAGTCTATTACTGACACAGAGGGCCAGTAATCCCTTTATATTCACATGGACTCCCTCTTTATGGGGACTCAATACAATTGGTTGAGTGTGGGTTGACCAGATGGCCACAGAGCACTAGAGGTCAGAGGTGAAGGCCATGACTATATGCAACATCAGACTGGGAGCCCTCCCTCTCAACCTGCTAGAACGAAACATCATTTAGCATTTATTTTTACTCATTTGTAATGATCCCTTTATCTATATCATTTTCATCCCTTTATCTATATCATTTTTTTATAGAGAAAAAACTGATATAAATGAAGAGGAAAGGAGTTCCTCTCTACTCTCACCATATCCACATGTTGTTTCATACATCCATCCATCCCTCCATCATCCATCCATTCATTATTCATCATTCATCCGTCCATCATCCCATCATCCATCCATTCATCCATCATCCATCCATCCACTCATCCATCCATCTATCATCCATCCATCCACCATCCTTCATCCATTCGTCCATCTGTCCATTTATCCATCCATCCCTCCCTTTATCCATTCATCCATCCATCCTTCCACTCTCCTGTCCTCCCAGCTGGGGGTGAGCATGGCCAGATGGGTAACTGAGTGTGTGACCTGGCCAGTGGATTATCACAGCTGGAGAGGGCAGAAGGGGGGGGGACTAGGTGATGGTGCCGGAGATGGGGTGGTTTTGCCTGTGTATGTCTCTGTATGGCTCTATGCAGCGTGTGGATTCACAAACACATGTTTCTGGTTAGGTGTGTGTGTGTGTGTTCACATTTCTAAGTAAATGTTTATGGGGCAGGAAGAGCCGCTTGCATGGTGCGTGGGGGACTCCCCGTTCCTCAGACACTGAGCAGACACCGGCCTCCTGATCTTCATCTCCCGCCCAGTGTCTCTGGGACGTTGTGGGGGAGATATGTTTGGCTCTAGTAAAGCGTGAGATCAATTAGGATTGGTTGAGAGGATGCTTTGAAAGGCCCAGAGGTGACCCTGTCAGAGGCCCCGGGGATATGTATG